>CM031867.1:3540855-3671917 GCA_018697195.1 Certhia americana | reverse complement strand
AACCAAAGTAAAACCAACCAAAGTAAAACCAACCAAAGTAAAACCAATGGTTCAGCCTTCTCCTCTCTTCTCTTGCCATCCCCTTTAGCCCAGAACTATTTCACTTTGGGCTTACACAGGCCATCAAGTTTCAGAAAACTCTGGAAACACAAAAGACAAATTTTCAGACAGCTGATCAAAATTTTAGCAGCTAACAGTATTCTTCATTGCATTTGAGTAACCTAGAGCTATATGACATTTTGCAACACGAAACTTGCTCAACACTTGAACTTAAAAACTGGTCAAAAAAGTCTTTAGATATTTAATCATTATTTAACAAATATTTGCAACCAATTAATTAGCAAGTGTAGTAGCTCATGGTTTTTAGATATGCAGTTAAATGCTAATTAAATGGTTAAATTAATTATCCTCAGAAATCTAATCTAACAATAGAAATGTGGTCATGTACCTACTGGCTTTCTAGTTTGAATTAATTACATGCCAAGTAGATTTATCTTTATTTATTCTCCCACAATAGGTACATGTTCAACCAACAATCAAATGAAGTTTCTTTATAATTACTCTTAATTAAATACGTTTAATAACAGTAGAACGACAGCCTTGCAGATTCTTTAGTCAGTGTTACTTTTGTTTCTGACATGTTAATCCAGTTTTTGCACTCAGAAGGGGCTGGGATTAGCAACAAAAAATTATGTGAAAGGTTTAACTTATATACCAGAACATAATACTTCAGGAAATCCACACTGAGTACCTCAGACTGGAGCTTTCAGTGTCCTCCTGTCTTTTAACAACCCCCTTTTTAACTGACCCCCCTCCACCTCTCTGCCTTCTCCAAATGCACCTCATTTCATGGGTAGGACAAGTGGCAATGGCTCACCTTGATCTTACCTGTCTCCAAACTTGTACCCTCACAGGATAACCAGTGTCAATATGGTTGGTATTTGGGATTTTTGACCCCTTTCTTATGGTATTTTAGATTAATTTTCATGTGTCTTCAATTAGTCTTTCATTCCTCTGTTAAATTATTATTTTTAATTTTACTTACAGGAAGTGTAATGAATCAACCATACATACACACATGTCCTTCTAATATCAATGTTTATATTTTCATCTTTCATGTCTTGTCTCCAGGCCCCACCAAGTACCTTTCACTCATCAGAAAGAAGAATAAAGGGATAAACTACATTAATGACAACGTCCTTTCTCTACATTCCCTTGGCTAACTAGTTCAGTAAATTCATTGTCAGTTTTGTCCTGAGAGTTTAAAGAAAGAAAAAAAAAAAAAAAAAAAAAAAAAAAGCAAAGGAAGATGAAAATAGCAGAATAAAACCATGAACTTTCAGCAGAAAGTTAAAAAAACATTTGAAATCTTACAAAACTAACCATTGCACACCTTAACACCTTCAACCAGAAAAGAGTATTCCAAGCTGTCTGGACAACTTCCTCAAAAATCATTGTATATTGTTAGGAATTGAAATAAAAAAAAAAAAAAAAAAAAATACTTGGGAAAAACTCCAACACACACCTTGTTGAATGTATTTTCTTTTTTTTTTTTTTTTTTTACTAGAACAAAGTCTGCTCCTGGGAGAATCACCATTTGCCACACCAGATCAGAGTGCTGTACAGGTACACACCAGCACTATCTCAATTCAATTATGTGGGGGAAGAATTTAAATACTTAATTCTGCTCTCAGTGATGGTAAATTTTATAATGAGCATAATCTGTATGATACTGCAATTAACAGCAATTTCACCATTTAATTTCATAAAAAGCAGTATTTGAGCATCTCTCTATCCAGGTAGAAAAAAGAGGACTTTCCTCAAACACCATGTCCAAACTTAATGAAAGGATCTTGCAGCAACCTAAGTGCTGAGTTCCACAGGGTTACAGGAGTCAGAGACCTTTCAGACCTTCAAGGGCATAAATGCAGCATCAAATTTCCACTGACACTCCTTTTGATAGAGGCCAAAGACAGAGGAGCTCTCTCCAGAGTTCCAAGTCAGTTCTGGGCCCCCTGGTCTTTAATCAGAAATCCTCTTCCAGTTCCTGCTGCTGGGGCTTCTCTTTTACCTTGTTACAAAAACCAGGTACCAGCCAGCAGAGTCCTACACGTTGGTAAAGACTCCAGTTTCCTTATTTCCTATGTGCAAGGCTCAGGAGTGTTCATTTTAATGTGCTTTTAATTTTCAAATGCAGCATTATTTTTATTTTCTCATTGGAAACAGAGGTTTTGTCTGAAAATCTTAAAGAAATCTGAAAAAAGAGAGCTCCCAGCAAAGAAAATCCATGAGACTCTTTAGGTCCTGGGTGCAGGTTAAGGCCTTCTTCTCCCTGCTCATAAACAGATGAATGTTATCACAGAACTCAGTCCAGAGCAGCTTTGTCTGAAGTTGAGGCTTTATGCAAATGCCTGCAGACTAAAAGGTCTGGATCCAGCATGATCAGAACAGCAAATTATGCCTTTGTGCCACAGCAGTTGCCTGCAAGTGTGTCACCACCAAATTCAGAAAGTGTATATTCCAGTAGGAGGCTTTCCCAGAGGTATGATTTCTCAAAGGTTAATATGCAATTAAAGCAGCAAATTTATTATACTGGATGGAATTTCTAAAAAGCAAACACACAATCTGTGTTCAAATTACTTTGGAATGGATATTTCTATTAAAACTCTAGTAAAGTCTGTTCAATAAATCACAGCATTTGCAATTAGTTATTTCAATGAAGCATGCTTGGCATATCAAATATTCATGAACTGATGATACAAGGCAGAAATCTATGAAATGCAAGATATAATTGAGTTCTTATGTGATTAATCCATCATTGTTTTAGCAACAATGAAATTCTACATAATCAGTCCCACTTGTATGTAATGTATGTTTTAACAGTTTAATAACAAGCTTTAACAAGCTGGACATGCACTCAATGTAGGGTTTCAGTGCTCAGTGAACATATAATCTGCTTAAATGTGCCCTCACTAACCAGTGTTCATCCACATATCATGGAATGGCTCAGGCTGAGAGAGACCTTAAAGATCATTTAGTTCTAATATTGTAAGAAGGTTTCTCTTGCAACCAATGACAAATTTTTAAATATAAAGGCAAGCAACACATTATTTTTGTGTAAAAGCAAATAAAATGTATGGAAGCCTCTATAATATTGAATTATTTAAGTATTTTAGTGCCCAGCCTACTTTTACATACAGCTGAATAGCAATAATTGAATCAGTGGTAAAATGAACAGAATGCTTCCAGCTCTGAGAGCCCTGAGTTTGTAAATCCATCTATAGCTAAAACATTTTTAAGTAAACTGGGGAAAGAAAGAATTCTAAGACAGCAAAAATATCTCTGGCTTCCTGGGTATCTCACAGGCAGCCACTGTAGAAGTAACAGACAGAAGCAGCCTCCTGGCTGCCAGTTTTGGATTTCAGCATTCACAGACACTTTCCAAGACTTTATAAAAATCCAAGCTATATTTTCCAGTGGTGCAAGAGTCTAACGTTAAGTAACAAATGTAGTAAAATTTCCTTTTGAAGACTCCTGCAATCTTCAAACAGAACAAAAGAAATGAGAAATTAATTGGTAGCACATGCAAAATCTTCTAGATGCTTAAGGAGTGCCCCTTTGGACTGCTTTTCTCATCTGTGGCCATACATAAACTGAAAATCTTTTCATGTGTTCCCCTCTCATCCATTCAATGATATATTAAAGATGTCTGTGGCATCAGACCCTCTCAGTGCTGTGATCCAGGTTAAGTTTGCTTCTAGTTTCATCATGGACATTGATGGAAGACAGACAAAGTGAACGAGAGCAGCTCCTTCAGACAAAAGATAACAAACTGGGTCATTCCAAAAATCAGACCTCAGAACAGCAGAAATTTCATCCAAATACCATCAAGATTGAGAAGCAATACCAGCTTCTGCTTTGTCCTGAAAACAGCATTTACAAGCCCAAAGGTAGGCCTTGCTCTTCTCCTCCCCTCCTCCAGGTTAAAAAGTCTCTCCAGGTTTTTACCTGAGAATAAAGTTACCCAATCTTATTTCTTTGCAAAATTGCTTGATATCAATAAGAGGAAATCTTCAGCACTTTCCAATGACAGCAGTCAGGCACAAAGTAAATATTTTCATTTCCTTTACTGTCCTACCCTTTGATTCCATATTCTCTGAGCAGGAAGCTTTATCAACATATTACCATTTTTACTAGTTACGATTTCACCATTATCATGGTTTGGTTACTGTTGACTACTGGAAATATTCCAGAGGAGATGAATTTGTTGGGCTGGCAGAATCTGTAAATTTTGATGGAGGTGATGAGTTTCCACCCATACAAACAAAACAGTTTTTCACGTGCACACTACTCATCATCACAAGTGAGTTGCTTCACGTGAGCATGAACAAAGATTCCCTGGAAACTGTTGCCTGGTCTCTTAGCTTAGAATCAATCCAGCTCCAGAAAGCTGGAGAAAACTGTTGCTGTAGTTCACAGGAACAATTTTGGAAATATTTTCTGGGACCTGTTTGAGGGAATTCCCACTAAGAGCCTTCAAGAAGCTGGAGCTCACTACCAGGAAGTACTCACACTACTCGTATTTGTAAGTAGGCAGCTTCTTTAACTGAATAATTCTGATTTATTTTTAAAAACAGAGTGACACCTCTGGTCTGCAGTGGGCCCTTCCTACTTTTTCACATGCTTCCCACACATCAAGTGAAATAGAGTAAAATTTGGAAGACCAAGGCAGTTCATCCTTACATAACTCTTCTGCTCCAGAGATGTTTGCTTTGATACTGTGGTGGTTTAAGTTGTTTTTAAGGTTTTAAGGATTAATTATGGAAGAAAATAAGATCAAAATGCTCAATCTGCCAGTTTAAGTGGAACCAACTGGAATCTCTGCATACAAAATAATTCAAGTCATGTAAGTTATTTTTATTAATTAGTGAATAGGGTCAATTACTCATTAGGGTTCCAGTTTGAACGCTGTTTTCACCTTAGATAAGAAAAAGTACAACCAGAAGGAGAATAGCTCTTCTAACCTGTTCTGATACAGTGACTTATTTCATAGAGCAAGTCAGCACTGAAAATATCAATGATTTTTATAAAAGAAACTTCCTACCTAAGTATTGCTGTTTGTTAATAATTGACTTATTAAAAGCATCACCATCCCCTGAGAGCAGTCATTTCTTTAACTACAACTAAAAAAACAAAAAAAAAATTTTAAATCTACAAAAACAAAATAAAAAAAAACCCCACATATCTAAACTCAGCAACGTTAAGAAGATGAAAAAGAAGATGAAAAAGGATCCATGTTTTGAAATAAAGTTAAATAACTCCACATCACTTCTACCTGCTTATGGAGAGGCCCTTAGCTCTGTTCCCAAGCAGTCTATCCCCATCCCCATCCCTGAGCACAAGTCTGTAATGTCACAGTGCTCCAACAACAAGGTTCATGTGTGCACCTTGTGAAAGGAATCACCCCAGTGAATGCAGAGGAGTTAAAGGAAACCTTCCATTCTTTAATTGCATGCATAATATTTGTGTCGATTAAAAATTTAATCATAAATCAATCTCTAAGCTTCAACCAGACTGAAAAACAATTGGCAAATGCCACAGGTCAACACTGTCCTTGGGGAATATTTGGTTATGATGAATATTTGTTGCTCCAGGCAGCTGGGATGTACCTGAGTTACTAAAAATGTTGAGATTCTTCTCAGAAGTCAAACACACTAACCATAATTAGGAGGGGGATTCCTCCCCCTCTTGTGACACTCATTAATGCTCAGGTTGTAACTAAAATAAAAATGTATGTGGATTCTCCCTGTTGCCTAATTCATACAAGAGAACCTTCTAGTAGCAATTGTAAAGTACACAGGTATTTAGTAACCTAAACATTACTTCATAGCTCTGTGCTGTGCTTAATACTATAAATATCAGCATAACCTCATTCCCACCCTACCATTCCAGATTTCCCCGGCTCCTTTCTCATTTTTCCCCTTCTGCTAACACTTCCCAGTAAAAATCTTGAAGTCTTTGCTTTTACCTGAACTGTTCACTTTCTGTACTCCCCAAATCACCTGAGCACTTGAAAAAACAAACAAAAAAAAACCTCGAGTTGTGTCTCTTTCCTGTAGCAAGACTATTTAGTCCCCCTAATTATTTTCTGCAGGGCATCACTCCTTTGTTGTCCCTTGAATTGCTCTGAAGAGAAGCCCAGCTGTGTGGCTGTCCTTGGTACCTTCAGCGTGTGAAGCAGTCGTTGGTAGTCAGTGTCAACATGAATAATGCACTTCAGAGTTTGAGAGCACGTCTTTTTAACAGCTGCCTGTGTCCCAGTGTTGCCATTTACTGCTGGCCACAAAGCTTGCCTCGTTTGGAGAGCTTTGCCTTTTCCAGCCTTACACTGCCTGACAATGTGAGAAACACTGAGCTGCTTCCTATGGATTTATAAAGCCAATTTCTGCCTATGGAGACTAACTTGTTTTTATTATAGGTAGCATAACTGACTGTTCTTCATCACCAGCAGAAGCATTTACCTGGCTCAATGTGAGCAGTGCTTTTAGTGCCACACAAGTATTTTAGTGCACAGTGATGCTCTTCGACAGTAAATGTGACATCTTCCCTCTGCCTGGCTTCTGGGAAAATTGATTGTGCTGCCCTGTGTCAAACCTTGCATCCAAAAGTGCAATATCTAAATACATTTTAATGACTGTACTCTCACCTGCTCACTTGGTCACCATAAATATTCCCAAATAATTTCTCTCTGAAGAAATGGGCCTCCTAGCATTCATTTCAACACACTATTCATTTTGGTAACTTTCCCAGCTCTGAGCCAGTACCTAGTATTGAAGCATTTATGAAACTAGTCACACAATGTAAATGAAAGTTCCATGCCCAGCACTTGGTCCCTGTTCAGTTTTACTTGCAGATCCATCAGTGGTAGACTTCATAACAAAGCCACTGCAAGAGAAGCTTCAAATGTTGAGAATTTTGAGATTTTATTATTCTCTTTTTAAAACCCAAGTATTTAATTTGTTCAAGTGTCCTAATCCACGTTACTTCTTGTCATCAAATCAGTTCTCTGGGTCATCTTTGATCATGTTATTTCATGACTATGGAAGACACCATCCCCCTGTGCCAGGAACTGGGGAGGCACCTCAAGATCCTTGAGAGTCCCTTCCAATGCAGAATATTCTGTGATTCTGGGTGTTGTGTCCAGTTCTGGGCCCGTCATGGCCACAGGAGAGCCCTAGAGGGTGTCCAGGGCAGGGAATGGGTCTGGGGAAGGGTCTGTAGCCCCAGGAGGGGCTGAGGGAGCTGGAAGGGCTCAGCCTGGAGCAAAGGAGGCTCAGGGGGGCCCTTGTGGCTCTGCACAAGTCCCTGCCAGGAGGGGACAGCCGGGAGGGTCGGGCTGTGCTGCCAGGGCACAGGGACAGGAGCAGAGGGAACGGCCTCAGGCTGGGCCAGGGCAGGCTCAGGGGGGACAGCAGCAGGAATTTGCCCATGGAAAGGGTGCTGAGGCCTTGGCAGGGGCTGCCCAGGGAGGGTTGGAGTGCCCATCCCTGCAGGTGTGCCAGGAAGGGCTGGAGGTGGCACTGAGAGCTCTGGGCTGGGGACAAGGTGGGCACTGGGCAAAGCTGGGAAGGGATGGTCTCAGAGAGCTTTCCCAAACTTAATGATTCCATGAGACTATGATTCTGTGAAGTGATGATTCAAAAGAGATTTTAACTCTAAATCTATCATACACAAATATTACAAAGGTTAAAATTTATGTGAAAGAAATTTAAGATTATTTTTAAGATTGAAATAATCATATGTAAAGACAGCATTACATGAAGTTCCCTTGGGTTTAACATCTTAAGTGAAAAGTTAAAACCAGACCTCTCCATTTAGAAAGGATTACTGGTTCAAATTTCCCTTTCCTTGAAGAGAATTCAAAAGTCTTTATAGACATATTACTGCATATGTAAATACAAACAGCTTAATGCTAATGTGTACAGATATATTCTGATTATTATTATTGACAAGCCAATGGATGAGAAAAAATAATCGGATTTTATAGGCTGACTTCTTCCCTCTAATACCTGGCCTTTCTGGCTGAGATGCCAGACTCATGATCACACTGCTTAATTCTTTTATCAGTTAAAGATGATGCAGAGTTCTGAGAAAAGCTGTGCCTCCAATGAGACCTGGCCTCATACACATCTAGTAAAAATGATATTTCTGTTTCAAGTTCCTCAAAAGGCAGACCTTTGCCTTGGAAATGCAACTCTCATTCAGTGACTTTGTTGGCAGAAGGTGAAATAAAATGCAGCTTGTGCTGCACCTAACACAATAAAATAGCACAATACAAACCTGATGTGCATAATAGATTGTGTTACATATATCAAATTACACATGCACAGGTAAATTTTTCAAAAGGGTGACCTTCTATAATTTCTTATGCAGTGTTAAGCAGCGTTAAAAATACATTTAACATTTGAAATTCTGATGGTTACAGTTATAAAGCTGCTGACTCATAATGTCTGAAAATGTAATAGCAAGTAGGATCTTAACTTGATGCATGATTTACTGAACTTTTATGATTTATATGAATTATTAATCCTTTGCTACTTAGATGAACCAGTACAAAATTTCTCATAGACTTGAGAAATTAATATTACTTATATTTAGCCTAATGCCATACTTCTTAATTCAATCATCGTGTTTCATCAAAACTTCTCAAAGCTCCTCTATTATTCTGAAAATCCTTGGCAGGGAGGAGGGGGCCAAAATAGTAAAGGCATCATTGAGTTTGTTTTGCAGATGGATGGACTATAACCCACTTTAATAAGGATTAACTATCCCGAATACACGGCCAAATTCTGTAAAGCACAGCCCCATGACCCTTGTTCAGCTCTGAAGTGTAAGACTGCTGATGAACCAGCCCAAAGAAAACACATAAAATAAAGAGTGGGGAGATTTTTACAGCAGTTAGGAACAAATAACAAAAACTTTCGAGTTGGCGGTAGTTAAGAGAAAAACACGGACGTGAAGAGACATAAAATGAGTTGGAAAGTGGCAGTTCAGAAAGATCAAGAATCCTCACACTCCAGCAAGCAGCACAGGCTGTCACCTTTCCGTCTGAGCGGTGACTCCCTGCCCAGCGGTGACTCAGCGGTCACTCCATCAAGGAGGTGAGACAAGACTTGGCCTGTGTTAGTTCCAGCCACTTGCTTTCTGTATTAGCAAATAAATAGCTCTTCTCTATGCAATCAAAATCTTATCTTCTATTCATTATGGCCCTTACTCACTATTCCTTGGCTTTCTTTGTTATCCTCAAGCCAGTAAAATCGAACTGATAATTCTTGGAGTTCCTACCTCGGCATTAACAGCTCCTGGTGCTTTGTTATTCCCAAGGGTTCCCACAGCCTCCCAAATTTCATCATGTTCTAGTTCTTCACAAACAGCTCATTTGTCTAGAAAATAGCTCCCTACTTATTTCACCACCAAGACTCACTACACGACCACCTCAAACATTCTATAATTACGTTCTTGGCAACTATTTTGGATTCTCAGCTCATTTATTCTGTCGCACACCCCCCACCTCTCCCTTGCCTGTTCCCCAAGGATTCAATCTCATCAGCAATTACCACCCCAGTATTTTATACTCCTCTCTAAGAGAAGCTTTACTAACACCATTTACATTTGTAAGGTATACTTATCTAGTATGGCACAGAAATTAAACAGGAGGTCAACTGTACTAAAGGCCCTTAGATTTCTGCATGAAATCACCAGCTTGCATTCTGTTTTATGCATCTGACCCTTGTTCACTACAGAGCAGCAATTTACTGGCAGTCCAGTGAAACAACAGAATTGTTACCCAAGGAAACCCTCATCACTTGGGGAGAGTTTGATGTGCAGTAAAATAGGGGTAGGGGGTGTTTTTTGAAGTTGGTCTTATAACTTAGGAATGTGGGGTATTTATTTTTTGTTGTGGTGTTTGTTTTTTTTAAAGGGGGTCCAATAATTTCTAGGGGAGTGTGGATGGAGAGAGCTCTGAGCAACCTGGTCCTGGGGAAGGTGTCCCTGCCCATGGCAGGGGGATGGAATAAGATGATCTTTATGGTCCCTTGCAACCCAACCAGTCTATGATTCTTTTTTATATTCCATTCTAAAATGGAACTGTGGATATGTAATCTTTTCACAGAGGAAGAATGTGGAAGAACAAACAAATTTATATGTATAGTTTATACACAAACTATAGTGCTGTCACACAAACACAGTCTAAGCGGCAGTAAAGATGCTCTGGCTGCATCCATTTTATACCTCCTGAACTTATTCTTCCTGCAAGGACATTATGTGTTCCCTTGGCCACTTGTGTCACAAGGGTCTTTGGCAGTAATTTAACACCCTGTTAATTCTGAATTTTCTTGCTAAGTACTTCTCCCTCATTTACTTTAGCCTGACTTTGATGAAAGATTTCTTCACAATACCCAATTCTAATGCCATGAGAATGCTCCATTTCACAAGGGCTCCAGGAGCATTCATGCTCCACTACATTTCTACCAAGTGCCCCCAAGGTAGCATCAATGCTGTCTGGGACCTTGTAAAGGCCTTCCTACTTCAGGAAAAAGCTCAAGCATGTGCAAATGTAAAGATGAACACCCCTGCTCTTCACGGTCCCCAAAACACCCTTCAGTTGTACTTCTAATCTCCTTCCTTTCCTCTCAAACCACACAAATATATGTTTTTGTTCTTCATGTAATTTTCAAGCCTCCCTTTGTTTTTTACACTTCAAGATAATCTCACAGTCCCCCTGTGGTTCCCACTAGCATCTCTCACAATGTTCTGCCACCAGCTATCAACACATTCTGTAACCTGTACAGGCTGAGGCCTCTTTGCTGATGGATATTCCTATCAATAATTTAAATTCCTCACAGGTACCTATAACCAAGCATCTTCAGCAGTTTTTTTATTGTGATGTGGCTCCTTCTCAGCCCCAGTCTCACAGTTGGGGAGTTCTGTCACAATCAGATCTCCCTTTATTTATCTAATAAAGCTGCAGGGCACTGCCCAGAGGCTTATCTCAAACTGGCAAACTAATCCATTTCATTTGACTGCTGTTAATATCATTCCCTGTTAAGCGATTCCCAAACATTTTTCCTTCCTATTGACTCAGATATAGATGAAAACCACAAGCAACAAAGTTCCTGGACAGAAGGCTGCATTTGGCTTACAGCAATCTAGAGGCACTTCTATGAAGTGGTATCATTTTTCTCTGCTTAAACAAACAGTTTCCACTGTATTTGGACAATCCCAGATCCTTCAGGCCAGTTGGAAATTGGCTTGAGAGGCAGCTTGGCCCATCAGCATATGGCAACTTGCAAGCCCTGCTCAGAAGCTGAAGCTCAACCAGCCCAAACTCTTATTTTTTGCAGTAAACTGGATGTGAGCTACAATTCCAACTCCCTCCAGCCTTACGCCAAATCTGTTCGTTTGAGAATGCCATTTGCCACCTGGATACACAGGACACCCTGACCAGACATGGCACAGTGGTGCTAAGGAGACTTGCCTGTCCAGCCTTCCAGGAGCCACTCTGGCAGACCAGATCCACATGGTCCAGCCCAAACCTATTCTATATGAAACCTCCCTCTGTTATTTTCAGCTCTCCACAAGACAACATTCTACAGTCGTTCTGTCCCAGACTGGAGGACAGGAGGCTTTTCTCCAACAGTTCAAATGGGACCAGGAGCATAAGTTGGGTTTTGTTTAAACCTGTTTTACAGCAAAGCATAAACACATTGCAAAGCTTAACTTCTTTCCCCCTGTTCCCTGGGACTTGGGCTTCCTTTGTGAGAGGTTTCCTTTCCTGAAAGGAAAGACAAAACACTCTCAATACTTCAGCTTGGTGATTTGTATTGTCATTTGCTATTTATAAACCTGAATTTAGTTCTCTAAATAATTCCGAAATTTTAATAAAAGAGGTACCCTGAAACAAAAATATAATGAAAGTAAACAAGCAAGGAAAGGATAATTGGATTTTTCTCAGGCTATGCTAATCTGCAGACTATAAATGCTGTGTGGTTACACTTGAATACTGTTAATTTGCATGTAGCTGGGAGCACTGGCATGAACCACCAACACATTAGATCACAACACCTGACACTGCATGCTCTTTCAGACATCAAGCATTTCATCCTGGAATTAGTTGATTTAGCATATTTAGACATACAAACCCACATTGTTTTCCTACAACTATAAATCAGAGAAGATTTTTTAAAGACTGTATTAAGCGTAATCAAGTGTGCAAGTATTTGATCAAACACTTCTAGCAAGCAGGAGCCAACTACAAGCTATAGATGCAGTGGCTGTTTATGCCTTGCTTGGCAGAAACAATCATTCAGACATTGGTATTCAGACAGGAAAGTGCTTGTCAAGATCAAAATGCTAATCACTTCTTGCTGAGAAATGCAGTTGTTCCCAGCTGTAGGGAGAGCAGCACGCAGCTCACAGCAGCTGCAGCACATTGCTGTCTCTATCCAGGGATGGAACTCCTGGGCAGCTCTACCAGCAGCTGCTCACCAGTGTGTCCTGGAAAATTCACAGAGCAAGAAGCCACAATGCTTGCACTGATCATTAAAAGTAAAATAAAAAAACTCCTGATTTCAGAAGGTTTGTAATTCCTAAATCACAACACCACCCTTTCAAACAGCAAAGCAAAATGTGCTCTCTGGGGTTTACAATAATGCTTCTTTGAACAAAGAGTTTGCTCATTGAATCCAGAGTAAGTCCTAAGTGTTATTCAATTATATTAACATAATTATAATACTATTTAAATTACATATACATAAATTCTCATGTCTGTTTTCCCTAATAATACCATTTCTGTAAAAAAAACTCTCAAGACCAAAAGAAAACCCAATCAAAAAAAAAATTTGTTTAATTGCTGAATATTTCCTTCTTGTTTATGTAATTGAAAAAAAACCCCAAACTTTAGGGACTAAGTGAGTAAGAAATATGATAAAAGAACAAGCCTGGACTCAACCCCTGTTTCAGATATATGTGTAAGGATCCTTGCGTCAGCCCCACTGTTTTCAATAGATTTTATAGTGCATCTTTTTCCCCTAATCCTGCCACTAGAAAATACACACATGTTATGGGAATGGAATAAGTCTTAAAAAAACCCAAACCCAAACAAACCAGCAAACCTTTATGAGATATGCTCAATAAAACATTTAACTCAGTACCCAGCCTCATTGTGCAGCTAACCAGACCTTCCAAAGACATAACTTCCAGCAGCCTTTCCTTCTCTGAGGAGCTCAGCAGTGAGAGCTGCCAGGGTTGTTCTCATTCTCTAACCCTAGGGAGGAGCCTGTCCTTGCTGGGGGACGCCTCACCACCATGGTGTCTCCCAAACACATAATCCTGCACTGAGGACCAGCTCAAAAACCCAACCAAGAAAACAACAAACCACAGCTAGTGGGACAAGTATGACAAAAGGACTGTAGAGGAAGATTTCTTCTATACCAAGCTCTGGCTTATTCTCAGGGATGCAATAACAATGCTTAGTTTGATCCTAATGTCTCAGGCTAACAGATGTTGTCTTCACTCTGGACATTCTTGATCTTCACGTTCAGTCTTCTTAATCTTCAAGTATTTTGATCTACTTTTGTCTTCCTGTGTTATCCTTTTCCCTTGTAATACATCTGACACTGTGTCCACCAAACTACAATCCCTTGCTCTGATGATTGAGCTCACTGAGGTTTCTGTGATCCTTAAGTGAATTAGGAATAACACCAGATATAACAAAAATGTTTCCAACATTCCATAGTCTGTATTGCTCTGTATTTTGGGTGTTTTCATATTTTGGGGGCTACTATACCACACTGTAGTTATGACAATAATTGTTTTACAGGGAAACTACTGATGGCTACAATGGAAACCAAACTCTGAAAACAAACATTTGTACTCTTCTAAGATGAAACCACTGACCTCAGAACAACCTAAAAGGCAAAGACACAGGATGTTGGACTCCAAAGCTCCATTTCAGGCTCTTGGTAACAACTCAATAACATTGATATGTCACTCCACTCACATTTCTTACTGGTCTTTGTGAAATGGGGATAACCACAGCAGTTTTAGGTCTGTGGGGTCTCTATAAAAGCCAAGGGATGCAAAGCTTGTTGTTACCATTAATAGCACAGAAACCAGTACCAGCCTCTATCCAACAGCTGCTAAAACCCAAAACCAAAGTAGTTGTTGCTAACAATTAAGTTCTTGTATTTCTAGACAGCCATTATCACTTCATAATTAGAGTAACCAGGAGCACATTTGCTGACCCATTCTACTGCCATCATATCCTTACATGCTTTTCTGCCTATGTTTTTCTTTTCCGTTCCCCCCTGCCTCACATTTGAAATATTCAATGTAAAGGCTTTGTGTATGCAAAGAACTTAATTTCCAGAAACACTCCCCTACCTGGCAGCTTAAAATCAATGATTTGCTCAAAATAAAGTAAAAGATGGCTTTAAGATGCCTTATTATGCCAACTGACAGATTTTATAACAGGAGGAAATGATGGGACTGAGATGAAGAAGCCTGGAGGTTCAGGCTGTTTATATTGCTTTGACATAATTCTTCAGGTAGAGATATAAATAAAATCTGTACATCAGGGCCTCAAGAATTCAACTCTGTATCTGGAGAAGCACGTGGTATACAAGTTCCCGTGAACTCAGTTGAGTAGTAACACTCAAAAGTACTCCTCCATTACTGCACACTTAACTACCAGTTTATACAAGTTCCACTAATCCCTTAAAATTTCTTTGCAAGGGAGAAGTCTTTAAGGGAAATCTAAGTACAAGAGCCTCTAAACATCAGGTTCTTCAGTTCATTAAAACCTGAACGGCATTATATTGCTATGAATTCTAGCCATTAAATTCATCTGCATAAAAGTTTTCAATAGCAAATAATTTTTGAGTGTAAGTGTCCGAACTGCTGTTGCAGAGGAAAATCTTATTTTTGCACATAGCATAAGAAATTTTGCTAGAACAATTCACTATATAAGTTCAGCAGTACACCCTCATTAGTGCTTTGTATTTACCCCAATGAGGTTCACTGACCCTTCAATTTCTTGTATTGAAGCATTGTATTTTTGGATCCCCCGGTGTAACAAATCATGATACCCTGAGAAAAGTCCAAATAATGCTTTTGCATACAGAAATACATGTCCAGTATATGTGATTGAAATCAAGATCATTGTAATGTAACTTCTGGGGTAAATATAAAGTATATTTTCAAAATCAGTGTTGCATTTTATTGGCTATTGCACATAAAATTCAAAGACTAAATCCAGTGCGTTGTTCTGGCAACAAGCAATTTTTTGAATAATCAGATCCTGAGCACCTTTCTGAGGTGTCTCAAGAGTAATAAGTTACAGCAGAATTGCTCTGTGTCAACTGTTACAAAATTTATAACTTATTCTGTGAAGGTGAAATCAGTTGTTCTGCACCTCCTATTTACACATAACAAGAACAGAGAGGATAGAACTAACACAGTTAGTTTTACTAACTGTAAAACTGTACAAACTGTACTGGTTTACAGCAGTGAAACACTTCTGACAAAGCTACTTATCAATTCTAACAAATATGCTTTAAATTAAACTAAAATGCAGCTCCTGGCATGGGGTACAGCTTCAGACTCTGTGAGCCACCAGAGTTCAAATTCACTTTCCCCAAACGCCACTGCAAAGCATTAGGAGAAAGTTTGTCCACAGTTTTGATCCACATTGCAAACAAACCACACTAATTGCAAACATCAGAATTCCAGAGCCTCAGGCTTGGTGAGAACAGAATCCTGGAGTAGGTAAAAGCTGCTGGAGCAAAGTTTCAGAGAATCCCATGATGGGTGAGGCTGGAGGGGCCACAGGGGCTGCTCTGGTGCCACCTCCCTGCTCCAGCAGGGCCATCCCAGAGCACAGGGCACAGCAGTGTGTCCCTGTGGCTCTGGAATAGCCCCAGGGAGGAGACCCCACAGCCTCTCTGCACACTCTGCTCAGGGCTGGGCACTGCCCAGGACAGAAGTTGTGCCTCCTGTGCAGGGGCAGTTCCTGGGCTCAGTCCCTGCCCGTGGCTCTGGGGCCATTGCTGGGCCTGGAGCAGAGCCCAGTGCACAGAGGGACAGACAGGGACAGATACTGGGACACCCACACTGGGACACCCACACAGGTCACTCCTCTGATTGTTCTGGATGATCTTGGACCCGAGCAGGAGGCTCAGAGACCTTGGCACAGAGTCAAAAACACCTGTGCCTTCGATTTTAGCCCATGGGAGAAATTACCATCTCTGTGTGAGGATTTACAGGCCACAAGAGTTTGACTAGAGTGAGAGTTAATTTGTCACAGGGTGAAAAAGTAGAATTTTGGGGTTTTTTAGAATGGAAGTTCAGAGGGCAAGACGGAGGAATGTGGGTGTGTCCTGTTCTTCTCCTCATCCTCTTGTCCTCCATCTTCTGCTGTGATGGTGGCACTTTCTGGTTAGTTTAGAGTAGAGACAGACTGTCCAACATAGTTGATAGGGATTGGGAATTTATCGTAAATAAAGTACATGTGGTTTTTAGTATTAAAGTAAACACCACCCTGAGGGCAGGGGATTGTGCCTTGAACTGACTTGCTGAGAGGATCTCTGTGAGTCAGGGAAAGAATGGAATAGATAAGGAAAAATAAACAAACTTGGAAAACAGAAGAGACAATTCTCAACTGTTTCTTCGATCATGGGGCTGGGAGAAAAGAACTTCCTAAATCTTGGGGACCACCAAAGCCATCAAAAAACCCAAGACCCAGGGATAACACCCAGGCCTGAGGGCCCCTTTCAGTGAACCCATGGCTGCCCTCTGTCCTGTAGGGCACCTGAACCTAAATGTAAGGAGTAACACGGGATTTACAACCATCACCTCGAAATTATAAAGCAGATTCCTTCCCTGCAAGCCAGTTCCTTGTGCCTAGAGAAAGGAAAGGCGGCACTCAGGAGGGTAAAAAACCTTCAGGTGGCTGACACAAATGCTTCTTGCTCTCAAATATTTTTGTGCTAAAACACCAGTAACATCATAGTTATGGCTTTGTACGCACTCAAAGTGCCTTTTATGAGGATTGACTCACTTAATGCAAATTCTCCTCCAAAATAGCACAAGGAGACAGGACCTGGCCCTACAGAGCTGCATTAGAATGAGCACAGAGGGGTGAACTATAAGCAATCACATCCTTTGAAGAAAAAGATTTTGGGCCCATCTAGGTGCCAGAACTAAACCTCACCTTCTGAAAGTTTTACCTATACACAAAGTATCTGTAAGTGTATGGAAAAACTAAGTGTAAGTCATCAGCCAGTGACCTCAGCACAAATATGCCTTTACAGCTCACCCACAGAAAAGCACTCCAAGAAGGAAAGTTGTATCTATACAAAAACAAGGCAACAGTAGCAATTTTCAGAATTTGTGAATTTACAACTTAAACAGACTTGTAACAAAGGCAAACACCATTTGCCTTTGTTGCAGGGTTAGAAATTCAAGGAAAACTAAACACTTTTCTGCAGATAAAGTGCCACTAGATATGAGAAATCATACTTTCTATTATTCCCACATTCACTTCAAAACGTGTTTAAAGTGCAGATGTTAAAAAAGAGGGAAAAAAAGTATGAAACTTCTGACAAAATAGACAAGTGGTCAAATACTTGATAAGTACAGAGTTAACTTCCAAAAAAAGAAAAAAAAAAGAAAAAAAAAAGAAAAAAAAAAGAAAAAAAAAGCTAAATGAAAGAAAAAAAAAGAAAAAAAAAAAAAAAAAAAAAAAGAAAAAAAAAAAAAAAAAGCCCAAGATAAAAAACGCAAAAAACAACCTGCCCATGGCACCCTTAAAAGGAACAATTCCTGCCCAATGTCCCAGCCAGCCCTGCCCTCTGGCACTGGCAGTCATTCCCTGGGTGCTGTCCCTGCAGCCCTTGGCAATTGTCTCTCTCCAGCTTTCCTGCAGCTCCTTCAGGCCCTGCAAGGCCACCCTGAGCTCAGCCCAGAGCTTCTGCTGTGCAGGTGAACAATGCCAGCTGTGCCAGCCTTTGCTGCCAGCAGAGCTGCTCCATTCCTCTGCTCCTGCTGGAGCCTCCTCTGTGCTCTCTGCAGCAGCTCCAGGTCCTTCCTGTGCTGTTCCAGGGCTGGAATGGTCAGTCCCTGTCTATGGGACTCTGATAGCAGACAGCACAAATATTTGGGAAAGATTTGAATTAAGTGACCATAAAAAGCAATTCAGGGCTATTCAGGGTTTGTGTAAATAGCAGGAGTTGGTGTCAGCACAGCCACACTGAGGAGTCCATTTCCCCATCCACGATTTTTAGCCCCACCTCCTGTAGAGCCTTTAAGATTGCCAACAGCTTGAGGTAAATGCAGCTTGAAGGACAGTGAAACTGGTCCTTAGGTGAGTAGATTTACTGTGCTTACTCATCTCAGTTACAAAGACCCGATCTAAAGCTACAGAGAGGACAGTGAATTATCACCTTGAAACATTTTATACACAAAGTATGAAAAGAAGCCATCCTACCAAATGTCAACTGAAGATACAGTTTCAACATTTTTCTACACTGCAATCCAGGTTTGCTTGTTATCAACACAGACACAGCTGTTAAACTTGCTTGGATGCAAGTCCAGAGGAACCCAGTTAGATATACCCGCCAATGACACCCCAAAATATTCCTTAATTCAGAAAATGTAGCATTCTGTAACACTCTCCCATTTACATCACAGCATCACATATCCTGCAGTCACTGTTAAGTCTTCTTTATCAGAAACTCTGCCATTAGCCTTTCAGGCTTAAGCCATAGATTTGGATTCATTATAATTACAAATATATTCACATGCCCACCAGATGAGTGGAGCTTTCTGAAAACCCATTTTTATTTGCAGTTCCTCACCTCTTAAAAGAGACAGGGACTCTGCAAGAGGGTGGCTCATGCAAGGCAGGAATGTTCTGCACAACTTCTGATTCTCCAGCAGAGAACAGAAGTTCCTGCATCTAAAGAACTGCTGACAATGTTTGGGGTTGTGACACTCTTATTGCTCTATGGCAGAAAAAGTAATAAATTAAAAAAAAAAAAAAAAAAAAAGTAAATTAAGATCACTATAAAACATGTCCCACTGAAATATTGAACAAGAATGACTTCCTACTGCAGTGCAAAGATTTAAACTTATTAACAATAAAACATAGGTGCATATTGTAGTTCCATATTAACTGCATTTTTATGCATTTACAAGCACTTATATTTAAAGAGAAGACAAACAGGGATACTGGTCTAAATTCATGATTTTCCCAACAGGGCTCATCTCTTCTCCTGCCTGAATACTTACTGCAGAAATTAACTTATCTTGTATAAACACCATACTTTAAATTAGCTAATAATTTACAGGACATCTTATGCAGATAGAAAAATAAATAATAAAATGGTCATATTTTGCATGCTACGCCTCAGTTGCTCTAAGTCTGCTTGTTTTTTTCCCCTGCCTTTTTTTTTGTCTCCTACTTTTACTAAATCTTTTTCCTATTGCATGGAAAAAGAGTTTTTAACATATACAGATACACATACAGGTTTTATATATATGTATACACACACATATGTATGTGGGTGCATGCATATACACAAACACAGGAAGATTTATTTCCTTCTCTCTTGAGAAAATGAGTAGATTTTTATATTTTTCCAACTGGCACTGGAGGGGGAAGCATAAAAAGAAAATAGCTGGCAGAAGATCTAGTAGATCTATGCCAAACATTGCTTTGAGCAGGATGAACTCCATGTGCTTCTCACCTTATGACAATATTTATACCTCTTTTTTTCATCAGCTTTATTTTGTTCCCACCAGCCCCGTGTTTGAACAAACCCCTGCAGTAAAGAGAGCCTTTGAAAGGTTTGGGGAGGATTAGTGAGTGCATTGATACTTGTTTCTGTTAGACTATGCCAATGTTATGGAACGCTGAATACATTCACTGTGACAAGTGATCTAACACGGAGCCACACAGCTCAGGCTCTGGGGAATTATGATTTTGCCCATCTGTCCAGGAGTAGAAAGTAGACTCTGTGCTTCTGCCACAGTACTTCATTTTCCATGTGCTAGGCTGAGCATGCTGGAGCTGGATCTCTCACATGACATGGGGAAAAAGCCCCACAGTGCTGGGAGAAGGGCAAAGCCACATCACAGGAACCAGGCAGGAAAGCTGCAATCATAGCACAGCTCCTCAGCATTTACTGCCAGGGTGGTTCAGGGATGCCTTAAGCTTTAGCTTTTATATGTTTTAGATTCTGTGCTCTTTTGGTGGGTAGGTTTAGGTTTTATATTAAATATTACTAATCTCTCTTCATAGAGTAGATAGATAAAAAATTTCTTCTTTAGTTTGGTACCAAGGACAACTTTCAGGCCCAAGAATGAAAACAGCAGTGAAGTGAGAAAGAAAAACAAGGAGGATGGAGCTTCATAACCTGGAGCTGTGGTTGGACAATTGATTCTAATGTGCTGATGTACCAGAACTCATCAAAGTGTGAGACCTCATGATCAGTCACCCATTCTGTGCCCATTTTGGGTGCATCTTGGGTGTGGTCTGGCTGGACTCTTGTGCTGCCCAGGTGTGCCCAGTGAGGCCTTTTAATAAATCCCTGCTTTGTCCTTTAGCTCTGTCTGCTCTCTGTTCCAGGCCAGCCTCCAAAAGGCATCAGCAGCACCCTGCATTCTGCAAGTGGGAAAACCCAAAAGCCCATACAGGGACTGAGTGAAATGTTTCAATTCAAATGAAATTGCTTTACTGGTCTAGAAACCAAAAGCAACCAAACACTAAGTAGCTTTTTCATTGCAATTAATATTTACATATTTGTAATATGTCTCAGTGGTAACTCCATTCAACCAGAGTCAATGCCAGTTCTGTTTATTTATTGTTGAAGTAGTTAAGCCACCCCCTCTTTTTTTTTTTTTTTTTTGACCCAGTCTTTTAAACAATGATTGTCTAACTAGTCAAAAACTTCATTTTTTACTTTAACTGGCTTCCCCTGGCTGCCTCAGGGAAACCATCAGGAAGGCAAAACTCTTCTCCCAGAAGCTATCTGAACACCAATTCCAAGCAAATAGTTAAATATGAGCAGGTAATATAATTATGAGTTAAATCTTGACAGGATAATTTTCAGAACACATGAGAACATTCTTGAGACGAAATGTAAAAAAAAGATTCACTGCAAGGAGATATTGTGTGCTTTGCCCTTAACACACATAACCTCAGAGTCTCAGACACAAAACATTCCAACACTGGGGTTTGGCAAAGGTCTCCAACATCCTGCAGCACTCCTGAGGCCTCCCTGGGGACCTGTCCCCTTGGTACTGAGGTCATGAGCATTCTGCTGGGAAAACAAACCAGGGTTCTCCTGCTCATTCCCTTTCCAGGAGACAAAAATACACACAGGAAGATATGTAATCCTTGGAAAATGGTCTAGCTCCTCCAGCAGCTAATTTGACTTTCCCTTGATCTCAAACATTACCAAGTAGCAAGGAAACCGATAGATTTGTGAGCATTGCTGTGTTTATCTCTACTTTCAAAAAATAAGTTTTCATATTTCTAAACAAGAGGGAAAGTGTTATTTCCCCAAACACAGGTCCATTAGTATTTTATTGTGAAGATAAATACTGAATCCTCCAACAGTCCAAAAGTGCTTCAAGTAATTCAATTTTGAAGAAGGTCTTAATAATATATGCAGTAGCATTTTACCCATAGCAGCAGGAATATTGATCTCACACCATTAAGGTTTGCAGCATTTTTAAAACCCATTACCTCTGTGCACATTAGCTCTCACTGGCAGAAAGGGCATCACATCTGCTGTTAACTTCTGGCAGACATCAACACAAAAAGGTGATTCCACCTGCTGGAGTGTCTGCCTGACTGCCTGATAATGTCAATCAATAAGCAAAATCACTTTCTTACAGTTCTCATAAAACAAGACGTCTGCCACACACGCGAACACAGAAGTTGTATTTCTGTACTTAAAATATTAATAAGCCTTAAAATACTTACTCTTACATTTGCTAACATATTCCTCATAAATATCAGCAGATGCTTTATAAAGCATAAAAAGGAGTGGATCAGCGTAACAGGGGCTGGATAACACCAGAACAGATTTAAAACACTGACGGGCAGCGTGTACAGCAGGTCAGCACAGACACCACTGAATCATAAAAGAAAGACCTGTCAGCTTTAAGATAAAGCTGGCACTTGATGATGATAAATTATTTACCAAGTGCTCTTGTTGAACCATTAGGAAAATCCTTTCTTCTTCCTCCACCATCCATTCAAGTCAAGAGCACAGCACACGCTCATTTTGAAACAACACACAGTGAAAGAAAGCACACTTTGAGAACAGCAACAATGGATGTGAGGGTGAGGACATCAGCTAGGAACTGCCCTTTGTTACAAATCTGAAAGCGTTTAGATTTTCATCAGCAATATCAAAATTGCCCAGAATAATGCACCCTGTGAAAGTGTACAATTAGGTTGGTAAGGGGACTCTGTTGGTGAAAAAACATTGAGAATGTATGCATTAAAAAAAAAAAAAAGGTGTTGCAGCACCTCTGGTATCAACAGTTTTCCTCTAATTCTTCTGATTTTCTAGGAATGGCAAAAGAAAAACAGCTCTGCCTTAGACCCAGGCAAAATTATTCCATCCTAATAATCATCCAGTCAGTATTTCCTTTTCATGCCATGGAATTTTTTATCCTGCCAACCCATTCTATAAGAGTCTCCTGCCACCCTCGCAGCTTGCTGTGAGGTCTGAGCTGTGCGTGCAATTACCTAAAGGCTTCAAATCCCCCAAGAAATTCAGCTCCACTCAGCTTGCCTGGGTGTACAGCTGAAACCCAGGCAATTCAACTGTAAAACAACTTGGTTTTAGGTTCACAGCACATCTCTAGCAGCAGCCATGGGCCCCAGAGGATTCTGGACATGCTAAATCCAATCCCCTTATCTAAAGTTGGTATTAACAGAAATATTTAATCAGAAAGTTAGATAGGATTTGCAAAAATATAGGAGATTATTTTGAAAGTGAATTAGTAATTTGTTACACATCAAAGGCATAAAAAAACCCTACAACCCCCTGCCCCTCCAACACACCTCAAAAAACACAGTAGTAAACTTTCAATCTACTCTGGGATTAGATGTACTCCAAGCCACTAAAAACTGAAATATCTTGAAAGCAGAGAGATATATAATGTACACTTAGTGCATTGATACTACAGGAACCCCCTACATTGTTTCCACCTGCTCATATAATTGTGCACAATTGGGTACTGAGAAGTCAATAATCTTCAAATGCCCAAAAACTCACAACACCCTTAATTTTCCAAAATAACACAAAATTTAAAATAACTCAGTAATTCCATACATTCTGTGCTTAGATTTCTAAACTCTCCATTCTTATATTAAACCAGGTAAGCCTTCAGTTTCACCCACCAGCTTCCCAAGAAAACCTGTCAACCCAAAAAAACCACAAATGAAAAAAAAAGAAAAACAAAACAGCAACAAAAAAGTTTTAAAATAAATTAAAAAAAAAAAAGCCCCAGACAAAATCAAACCCTAAACCAAAAACACAGAGACATCTTCAGCTGGGGCACAGTTGTTATTCCATGAGTCACTGAACCTATGGAAATTTACACTAATGGAAGATTTTTCTCTGAATTACTGCATTCCTATAGTATCTTTTATTTGTTTATTGTCTGGACTCTAAACACTGAAACATGCACATTATTTACATTGTGTTTTTAATAAATAATCCAGTTGAGTCTAAAAAAATACAGCCTAAGCTGTAGATTTCAGTTATTAAAATCATATTATCCCTATTTGCTCTGACCTATGAAGCCATGTAAGGAAGAGGGAAAGGTTTAAATATGTACCTGTTGGCATTTTCTAGGAAATTTGCCACAATAAATAACAATGATCAGGATTCCTGTAGGGTGAGTTAAATCAAGGCTTGAAATTACTTTAGTCCCTAGAAAATAAGCTTACTAAAATAAACGTGTATATCCATCAAACCTTTGTTAACAACCTAATTAAAAGGGGCAAATTTTTTTAAGCTGATTTTGCCTGTTTAGCAAGTTCCAAACAGTTTTGCTCCCACAAGTTTTCAGCACACTAAGGTTCTACCTAGGCCATAATGGCCCTAGAAGAGACTCTCAGATACTTGTCAAGGGTCCAAGGTGGTTTGGAATGCCAGAATTCACAGAAAAAATGCATTTTTCACCCTACACCCAATGAGATTTGGCAGCACCAGGTAACAGTGACAACCTTAACCAAAATAGAAATTTTTTTAAAATAGTAGAGATACTGGTCAGCTGTCAGGGAAATGCCTAACTCTTCCCTGCTGCAGGTACACCCTGGGAAAGATGGCCCAGTCAAATGCATCAGCCCATATTGCAGCACTCATCCAAGCAATACAAGGTCTTCAAAGAAAATTTAAAAAGACAAAAAAAAAGACAAAATATCCCCACAAAGACTGTTTTATAAAATTCAGTCATAACCAAGTTCTTTATTAAAGGAACATGAATAGCATTGATATAAGATGATCTTACTTTTCATCCATTATATTTACAGGAAAAAATATGTGCTATTGCTGGTGCTCAATCCAACCACGATGAAAAAAAGTATGCTTTCACAAATGGAATTACAGAAGCTCAGGCCTTAACAGAAAGCCTGATCCAAAGTCTTCTAAATGTTGATGAATGTTTCTGAAGGCCTCAATGGCCTTTTTGTCATGTCAGCCCATAATTAACATCACCTTCTATGAGGAAGATTTAGGCTACTAGACATGGTTAAGTACAAAAATCAAAGCTTACTTGCACCAAAGGGATTACCTGCTTCCATCCCCTCTGAGGTCAAAGACATTTCCAGCTTTAACAACAAGGTACTCTGGTTATCTAGTTCATTAAATGCCTGAAGGATTTATTTTTTCTTAAATAATTAACATACCTGAAGTTTGATATGATTCTAGCATCTAATTTACACGGTAAGATGTTTGTGTTTGGAATTCCTGAATTGCTTCTGCGTGAGAGGTAGGCTTTGATAAGTTTTTAATTAAACTGATAATATCACTTTAGAAGCTAAAACACCTGGAGTATAAAGGACACAAGTAATAACAGATTTTATAAGGCTTAGCAGCTTTATAAAGCTTGCTTGCTTTGTGGAAGAAACTGCTTTTGTGAAAATGTGTGTTTGCCATCTGATTCTTCTGAAGAATATTTAAAGGAGGTTAGACACCTCTGGCTTTAAGAAGTATTGTGCATTACCATCCCAATAATACAGTTTTGTTCTGTATTTCAAAGTGGGAGGGTTGTAAACCTTTCCTGCTGCATTAAATAGCTCTGCATTTCATGCTCTCTGCTCTTTTCAGAGAGCGAGCTTTGCCTCTGTGTTAAATTCTATGCTGTAAAGTGACATTTCTACTTAATTACATTGTACTTGCACTTTAACTACTACAATTATTTAGAAAATATTGCTAACATCCTGAGAGGGGGCCACCTTTTAAACAGGTGAGTTCCAGTCTGGCTCACAAACTCTGAAATGAGGCACTACATCATCCGTGGAATGTTTTACATGCAGCTGAAGAAGGAAGAAGAGAGGCAAGCAGCCTTCAAAGACACAAAAAGCCTTTTACTGGGGATAACTTATCTCCAACATTCTGAGCTGTTGAACACCTCAGGCAAAATGGCCAAATAAACACAAAGGTTAAAAACTGGCAAGATTCAGACAGGTCAACCTACGTGGAAATCTACTGAAGTGAACAAAGTCATTTCCTATACAGGAATGGATATCAACCTAAGTCAGTAAAACCCATGGATCAAGATTTCAGCTCCCACACTGGTGATTTTTGAGAATTCCATCGATTTCTCTTCACTGAAGACAATATAGAAAACTTCAAGCGATGTAAAAAACAGAATTATTAAAAGGAACCTGCTGAACATTTTGACCAAAGTTTCCCCATCTTCACCTTTCTGAGACCAAAGCAGATCCTCATCAGATACACTCAATGCTGGGCTGCTATTCCAACAGAATTGATGCTTCCAAAGGCAGATATCAGAGAGCAGGAGGCACAGGGCTCAGGTCAGAGCCAGATACCCATCCTAAACCCTGTCCCAAATCTGCATGGCTTAGCACACATGGTCCACTGGCATCACCATGACTGTGTACAATGACAAAGTGCAAAATTCTTTGGCAAGCCACAGCACAGAAAAGGTAAATACTGCAATTCAGCCCTTGCTTGGATGAAGTACTCAAGGCAGTATTCCAACATCCTTTTAAACCATGATTTAAACCCTGCCAGGCTTGAGGCTGATCTCACAGAGTGTTCAACACAGGGAGAATGTGACACACATGACACAGAAGGGCCAGACCTTCCTGTTTGTTGTGTACTTAGCTACAAAATCTCTGGGTTTTGGTTTTGTTGTTTTGGTTGTCTTTATTCATATTTCCTTTAGATCCTTCTTATTTTATAGTAAGTTACCACTACCACTGTGTTTCAGAGGAAGTAACCTATGACTGAAAAACTGAGAATTTTCAACGAAGTAATTTAAGTACTGTCATTACCTAAGAAGTAATAAATTAATAGATTAAAACCCATGAAATAATAATTAAGAACTGGTTTGAGACATACTTCAACACATGTATTTATATTTTCCAAAAACTCTTTCTATAGTATGAATATATTCATTCTGATCTTAAACACAAAAATCCAGTCACAGAAAAGAAAGATGAAGTCCAAACACTAAACAGTTTTACAGGAACAGATTCAGTGCAAGTCTGAGGTATACAAACTCCCATGAGGAAAAATAGGAAAAATAGTGTAACATGACTATTAACTGGAAGAGTCTGGAAAAGATTCTTGCACATATTTCTTGCTCCACATCAAAACAGGAATTAAATCTTTTTTTTTTGTTTTGTTTCTTTTGAGGAACAAATGTAACAGATGCCAGCTCTGGAGTCAAATCTCTTGCTGCGCACTTGAGCATTGAGGCTATCATCCAGCAGGGATCCCACCTATGGAATATTTTCTGTAAAGCTCAGGCAAACTCAGCAATCTCTCTCCACTTGTAATTTAGCTTTGAAACCCCCTGTTTCTACTTAAGACTCTGAGAAGGGCTTATGTGCTCTGAAATTCATCTGCCTTTACCAGCTCTCATAGCTGGGCCAATAAAAGTCATTGCAAACCTTGGTCTCTACTTCCTTGCACCACCCTGCCAAGAGCAACTTCCCATCCTACACAAGCCTTCAAAAATATTTGAAAATGTTTCTTCTCTGAAAGAATGTTTTGAGTTTCACTTACCAGTAAGCAGAAGGTAAAATATTTGGTAGTTTTCTTTATCTAGCACAGAAATGAGGAGATTCGCAGGAATTCTGATGTGGATGAACACCAAATAGGGATAGAGGATACACACACAGGAGACCACCCAGTACTTTTCATGGAAAAAGAAAAGTCAACTTGGTTGGAGTTTGTTTGCATTGTCTTTAGATTGGTTTGTTTGGGGTTTTATTTTCAGAAGGCTCCTAAGGATCCAAATACCTTTTTCATGTTGTTGTGCATAAAGCCCTTTCCTAAATCATTCAGTTCTGCCAATAATCCATAGCCACTGATAAGATATCAGGAGCAGTGCAATCAGAACTCTCAGCTGTTTTCCTGGGTGTTTCTTTCCCTACCAGCAGTGATTTTTCAATATATAACCCCACAGAGAGCACAACACAGACAGCAAATATTTGTGTCCAGATTACATATTTGTAACAGTCACAGTGTACTGCTCACTGGATTCTTAACAGCACCAAACTACAGTAAAAATGATTTTATTAATGTATGATATTTCAATTTCATTTTTAATCAGTTTTATGTATAATGAGTTCTTACTGTTCAGTAAATTATTACCTGAATGATTTATTTACAGGCAATGAAAAAAATTTGTGACTAATAGCTGCTTGTAAGGTTGTGGGGCTTTTTCTATCTTTCAGTGTAGAAATCATGTAGCTCATGGACTGCATCAGAAATTTAAGGAAAAACATTTTAGCCTAGTTTCATACAGAAATAAGGCTTAAAAAAACACCAGCCACCTCATTTACCTCTTCCTCCCAAGCACTCCTTAATCTACAGGCCACTTTCTTTCCTTTTTATTTTAATTTTTTTGAGATGGCTGTCTCAAATAAATGACAGTAATTTACATTTCAGAGAAAACAGGATAGGCTGACAAATTATTAAAACCCTTCTTAAGGGACAAAAGGATACAAGGAAATCTACCTAAGAAAGCCCACAAGAAAGGCTTCTGTACAAGGGTGCTCATGACTAAGTATCTTGCAATTCTGCAGGACAAACCCTCACAATGTTCTAGTAGTGGTGTTTGCAGGTTTAACTGCAAGTGTTCCTACCTTCATTAAAAGAATGAGGTAACACAAGCACAGAGTATATTAAAAATCATGATAATTTTGATATGTAGCTAGACTTAGGGCTGTAAAAATATGCATTTAGTCACAAGTAGAGCCTGGAAAAAGGACAGATGTTTGCACTGTTAATACTTCAGAAGTAAGTTTTTGAGGCTTAGATTTAGATTTCAATTAAATCCTTTAAAAAAAAAAAATTATTGTCCTCTTCTGGGAAATTAGGTGCACTTTTATCCTTTAGAAGCTTTAGTAACAATCAGCTAATGCAAACACCTAAAGCTGGATGAAGTGACTTTATCACTGGAGCTCCAGGGCCCACCCACAGCCCATTACACCCCCACTGACAGCCTTGGGGACACTCTCAGTGACATTCAGCTGCTCACCGAGCTAATTCTAGATATGGCAATAATGGTGCTCAGTCACCACTTATTTAGGACAATTTAATTCCTCAAACATAAGCCTTATACAGTTTGTGGTTACCAGGACATCAATCACTTCTCTCATGCCAGACCTGAAGGATAGCTCTGCTTGAAAAGAAAATCCTACTTTTTTCCTGTGAATGAATAAAAAAAAAAAAGAAGGGAGTGAGGAGGGGTGGTGGAAAGCCCAAGCAAACCTCAGAGTAAAAGAGAAGAGCCCCATTCCAACCTCCAAAAATTCCACTGATTCCTTTGCAGAAAACTCTCTAATCATTGTACTGAAATTTAATCATCTGTAAGACCAGACTTGTCAGAAATCTATTGAACAGAGTTGAAAGTAAGAACCTGCCTCCATAATCCAAGCAGCATTAGGCCTGTGCTGAGTCCCAGAGGGGATAATTAGGTTTGCAAGTGTAATAATCCACTGTAATAGAACAGCCTTTGTTCTCACCAAGCAGGCCTTGTTCCAGTCCCCCATCTGAGAAACAGGAATTTCTGATGTCAATAATCAATTGACCCAAAGAAAACATCCTGCACTTCGAGAACTTCAGAGGGTCTGAAATAAAGAGTTGTCCTCCCCTCCCCCTGTACCCAATGCTGGTATTTGGGTAGACTAGTCAGGGTTTGGATCTTTGAACCCCAATGATTCTAATGCATCACACAGCTAATTACAGATATAAAGCACAGATCACACAACTTCCCCTTATGGAATATGTAAACATGGCTGGATCTGCTGTAACTTTTATTCCAAACTTTGTGCAAATTCCAGTCTGCAGCTCTCAGCTGTCAGAACTTGAACAAGTGGATGGACATTTATAAAAATTCATACCTCACAGTCTTAAGCCCCCTCTCTCAGATACCTTCCAACGATGAGCCTGAAAACAGCAACTTGGATGACACAAAAGCCCCTGACACAATAGAAAAGAAAGCAAAGCTTCAAGACCAGTTTCATCAAATATTAAAGCAACTGACTGCACTCTTCTTTCACTATTAAATTAATATGAATATTTCCTTTTCACCTGCATCCCTCCAGGCTAGGGCCGCCCTTACTGCCTCGGATCTGCTCATTTGAAGATTCCCTCACCTGCAGCTCATTCCTGACCCTCTGCATCCACCTGCAGCTGCCTGGGCTGTCCCTGGTCAGGCTGGCTGGGTTTCCCCTCTCTCATGACCAGCTCCAGTGGCACCATTCCCACCACACCTGCAGCCCCTTGAACCTTGAGCCACACTCAGAGTGCCTGCACAGCAGCTCTCTGTGCAGCTGATTCTCCTTTCCTCCAGGAGGTTTCCATCAGCAGTCACTCCAAACCAATAGAGCCTGATGCAGAGCAAAAGGAAAATTAAGCAAAACTCAAATGTTCCTGTCAAAATTATTCACTTTACCAAAAAAATGGGTTTTCTTATTAAAAAAAAAAAAAAAAAAAAAAAAAAAAAAACCAAAACAAAAAGGCAGAATTGTACTGTTGTTTACAACACCTTACAAAATAATCCCATGTAAGAGCAAACCCTTTAACCTGTATAGGCTCAGCTCAGACATTCCCTGTCTGATAGAAGACAAGGAATCCATTAAAGAGAAATTGGTATTTTCTTTTCTCAAAGCACCTATTCTGCATCATCTGTTTGAGACCACAGCTATCCCTTCCCTTCAGATGAAAATCACAGTGTAGCACAGCAAATGCCACTCTTTGGAGCATCATTCCTTTAGCAGCTCCTGGGGTGAGATCAGCCCCATTTCCCACAGGTGGAGCGGTGCCTGAGCAATGTTTTGGAATCACTCTTCATGGAAAATATGGTAAGGCTGATGGAAATTAAACCTCTGAGCCCAGCCTGGAGTCTGGTCATCAGGAAAAGCAGCTTGGAGCAGCTTTGTTATCCTGAGGGCACTGCTGCAGACCATCAACCCAGGCTATTCCCAATCCATACATATCCCTGCAAGTGACTCCTGGGAATAATACAGACTACAACTAACATTGTCCCTTCCATCTCCTGCTCTTTCTAAATTTGATGAATATCCAATCTTACTCAAAGAACTTTGCTATGATAAATTCTACATTTTGTGTACTTGAGCCTAAATCAAAAAGAAACTTGTTTTGGTGCTTAACTACAGCAGTTTGATTTATTTTTCTCATTCATAATAATTCCTGTCTTTCCAATCCTCCATCCCTCCCAAAAAACCCAAACCAAACCAAAACCCAACCAAACAGAAGAAAACAAACCCAAAACATAAAGCATTTGTTTCCTTCCATAAAATGCATGCTCGGGCTGAAGCACTATATTAGTTTCACCACTTAGCTGTGAAAAAGGTAAATACAGAGCAGTTAATAATCTGGGACATGTATCTCAGAGGGAAAAAATAATTTAAAAAAAAGGAAAAGCAGGATTTTATCAGCAGTTGGAAGCAAACCAAAGTTCACAACTGATTCTCTAAAAAGGGATAGGCCTCACTTCCCCAGCATAAAAAATAAATATACTGGGAGTTACACAGCATTGAAATATTTAATGCTGTTGAATTGAAATGAGAAAGATACTGCTTTAAAGTATTTCATGTTCCATAATAATTTTTCTTTTTAATCTATTTTAAAAAGAAAGAACTACTTCAATGTTTTAATAAGCAGAATACCTTTTTTAAACAAAACAAAGAGTCTTTGTTTTAATCATTTTTTTACAAGGGGTTAAAGAATTGCAAATTTTCTTTTTAATGAGTAAAAAAAAAAAAAAAACAGGAGTTGCCATGGATATGAAACAACTATATATTCCTCCCTACCCCCTCCAGCTAAAACACAAGTATTTCAGATTACATTTGAAAGGGTTTCAAAATAAAAACACAGGCTCAATGTGCATTACCAATGTAATTGCTATGTAAGTGTTCACTAACAAGAGGGGAAAGTCCAAATATCTTGGTTCCACCACTTGGTGATTACTTAAACATCCCCAAAAAGCTGAGAGGCTGCTTGTAGGTATAGCCAAGGACCCTGTTCCTCCACTGCTGGATAAAACCTGAACTCCAGGGGGGTCAGTTTTGGCCAAACTCTGCATCCCTTAAATTGCCATCTGTAACACTACCTAAATAAGAAACAATCTGTTATCCTTCAGAGGCAAGGAGGGAGCAGAAAGGAGTAGAGAGCAGAGGCTGTAGGGAGTTATCAAAACCTGCTTGAATATTGAAGGTATTGATTTCTTCTTTTTTGCTGTGACCCCTCAATCTATGGTTTCATCAGTTTACTTTGCTTTAAATTAAGCTGACAGCACAGCACTGAAAATGAGGCATTGGAAGGGGTAAAACTTTGACCCCCTCAAATCTCAAATGAGAATGAAAAGCTATGTGCTTGGTAGATCAGATATGGAAATTTTGGTGTGGGCAGCATTTTAATTACAAAATTATTGTCTAGGCAGAACATCTCAATGTGTAAAAGCCTGTTTAGACCCTAAGGTATTTATCAGAATTTTTAATTTAGAATGAAGTCACACAAATATTAATATTCCAATTGTATCTCCTAGCCAAGAAAGGAGAAAATATCCAGTCCACATGTAAGAAACATAGTACTTCCAAAGAGAAAATTGCTTTTTGTCCCTCAACACAGACAAAACTAAGAGCCCTCTTTGGTAGCTGCTTCATAAACCTTTTGTCCTGTCTTGTCTGCTGCTGTCAACCCCAGAAGCAGAGAAACATCCAAGCTGAAAACATTTTAATTTCTACAACTGAAAGCTGCTGAAGTCAAACCCAAATAGAAGGAGTTTCTTGTAAAGAACAATGTCTGAAAACTTAAGTGAGAAGTGACTATGTCTTCCCCTGAGGTAGATTTCATCCTGCTGAAAGATCCAGCAGCCACAACAAATAGCCAATTCTGTCCAAGATTTAAAGCTTTTACTTGAATCCATGAGGAAAAATAGTCCAGAGGAGGATAAAGAGAGAAGCCAGCTGAAAATCAGCAGCTGTTAGGGTTAAATTACAGACCACTTCAGGGGATTGTAACTACTCGAGCTCTAAGTGAAACTTAGAGGGATTTCCAAGGCCTCAGTCCCAGCTTTATATTTGCCCATTAGACACAGGCTCAATAGGCTGTGAAGAATGGGGGGCTACCCAGCTGCTTTTTCCACTGGAACAGCAAGAGTGATGGTGAAAGGTCAGTACAGCATTGGGTGGAAACATGGAACTGATGGAATCCAAGGGATTTCAAACCTCGAGTGAAAGGGATGATTTTTGTCCAGTGTGTCCAGGAGATGATGCTGGTGTTGATCAGACACTGGATCAGGGGTGAGGAAATATCTTGGCTGCTCCTTAATGCTCTGAGGAGCAGAGCTCTTCTGAGTTGGGCCAGCCTTCTGCCAGCCAGGACGCCACATTTCTGTCCTTGTTTGTGTCACTGGGCACACAGCTCTGGGGACACCCTGGCAAGTCACCCCGTGCTCACATCTCTGCAGTGGAGCAGTTCAGAGCCAGAGAAAGGGCTCAGTGTAGAACCACAAAAAGAGACTCAGTTTCACAGGCAGACTTTTCCTGAATTAGCAGGGCTCAAGCAATACTAATAGATAGGTAATTGTGTAGTTACAATGAAATCAACTAATTAAAGGGAATCCAAATGGGAAATATCCAGTGTTCTCTTTTGGCAGGCAATACAGAAGAAAATATTTCCCAATGCTTATCTGTATCCCTAAGCCATTTATATCTCTAATTCCAGACCTTTTCTCTGTCAGAGTTAAGGATTAAAATCTCTTATGAAAACAGTGTTAACAGCAGAAAAGCAAACAGGAAAGCTTAGTTTTGAGGTGGTGGTTATATTCTGAAATTTCAGTCTGGAAAGTCTTATCCTCCCATCCTGATAAAACTTGATCTTTACGGTTCCTCAGCATTTGGTGGTTTATGGCAAAGCCAAAGTTTGAAAAAAAACTGTGAAGTCAGTTACCAAGTTAGAATATATTAATTTTTAATTGCTTTTTATGACGTTAGCCTTCTAAAACAAGTATGAAGGAGTAAATTCTGTCCAATCCTCAGGTTTGGTATCAAACTTTTATTGAATTGAGGTTAAACAAGCTGTTGAGGATTACTGACAACAAAAAAAAATTATTAAATTTGTCTTATCTTTTTGCTGTTTAGACAGTATTTGGGACAAGCATGGTGACATTTTACTTTCATAGAAAACCAGAATTTTCTTTGCTGAACAACAGTTCCAGTCTCTGGGCTATGGATCCTACTTTACCCTCAGTGGTGGGAAGGATAAAGTCAAGTCAGAAGAGGTGAGAAAGAAAAGATGTAAAGACATTTATTCAGTAAATAAGCTTTTATGTGCTTTCACTTTCATGAAATGCTGTCATTTTCATGAAAATGTGATTTTTTTCTTTGCACAACAAATCTGAAGAGTGATGTTTTTCATCACTTGTATGAAGGGAAAAGGGAGTGATCACTGCTTTAACCTGGAGAGTTTTTAGCAGAACAAACCAGCTCTGGGATTAATAATAGGATGAAACAATAATAAGAAAAAAATCTTTTCATGTAAGCAAAAGATGGAGGGATGATGTTAAAGAAATACAGGAAATCCATTTTCTCAAACTTTTTAAAGGTAGCCAGACAAGCCATTAGTAAAACTAATGTAAGGCATAATTCCACAGTAGCAAAAATGACTACATGACTTAATGCATCCTTTCCATTTTTTGTCTCCCACAGTCCTTTTGATAACCTTATCATTGTGTAACCATCACAAGCAGCATCACCAGAAGTAATGGTTAGCTATTCTCAGACCACTTTTAAATTATTCACAGCAGCTCTGTTTCCATTTCTCTGACTCACTCTTTTAGACATAACAGGAAGTAGAAAACATGGAAATGGAAGAGTTATGACATTACATTTTTAGAAAAAAACAGAAAGCTAAAAATTATCCAGTCTGTTATTTCTTTTTCTCAGCAATGCAACAAAACATTGGCATCTTTCTGAACAATGACCCTCCAAAACTAGAACTTTTTCAATACCAAGCAGATCCAGGTTCTTTTTTGCTATTTTTCAGGAAAAAAGATGGGACGTTGCTAGGAGAGAAACACTCCTTTCTTTTAATTAATATTATGGAACCTCAGTGATCAAACTAACCCCAAAAGGACAATCTAGTTTAGTGTATCCTGCATGGGAAGAAGGCTTTAAAAAGTCACAATCCTCCCACCCTCCCCTTATGCTTCAGTACTAATTTCTGGCTTGTTTGTTTGTTTTAAAAAGCCTACCAAAAAAGAAAAAAAAAATCATTTCAACTTATGCTTTTTAGCAGAGTGATAAAGCAATTTACAAAGGTCAGTTTCGTTATTCATATTTTTGGAGAAGAGAAGGCTGAGGAAAGAGGAGAAAAGTCTTTGCAAAGAGTTCAGGCAAAGGAATGGAATTGAGGTCTGAACCCCAAAAAACTCAACTCTCAGCACCATCTAGAAGCTGGGCAGGCTTAAAAAAATATCAAGTTCACCACAATGCATTTCAGTACTCTCATTAATGTTATTTGTTTTGACAGTATCATAAGACAAAACTATATCAAATGAGTGAAGAAGTATTCTTAAAAGGTGTAAGAAAGGGAGAAGACAACAAAAATGTCAAGAGATGGGGACCCTACAGTCCCTGTCTGCCACAGGAGGATTTCCTCTTCCTCTTAGAAGAGCTCCTCTGAAAGTTTTGTAGATTGGTTTCAGGGCTGGTCCCCCTTACTGAAATATAGAAAAATACAGGGAAAAATGAAGTTTCTGAAAGGATGATCTGGCTCAAGATCTCTGTAGTAATAAACCATTGGACAGAATGTCTTACACAATCTTCCAAGAGTAATTCAAAATGCCTTGGAAAGGAGCCAGCTGGCCTGGGAGCTGTCTGCAGCACCACAAACAAATGGTGCTGTTCCACAGCGATGCATCAAGGGCTGTGCCCAGACACTAGAAAGAGCAGTGTTCTGTCAGCTCTTATTTACAGCACTGCCCTGCTCTGCAAAGTGACAGGTTGGAATGGCACCTTCCTCCTCAACAAATCTGATCTAGAGATGCACCCAGTCCCGTCTAATTAGTGACAAAAGTTTATTTTTATTGCTCCCATGGAGCCAAAAAGGTCTGGAGTTAACTGAGGGCTGCTGCGGCCAGTACATGATGGGAATATTTTGGTGGGTTCCAAATATTTATGGAGAGCTCCAGACTGCACAAGGGGGGCAACCAGCAGCTTAATTCATCAAACAGATTCATTATTACCAGGCATAATGCTTGAAATTAAAAAAAAAAAAAAACAAACTGACACCGGAGGGGGTCAGAAAGTGCCAACATTTTCTGAAGGCAGACATGGTTTGGAGACTGACAGTCAGATCCCCCTTCTTGAGGGACAAACGCCCTCAGGACAGACCCTGCAAGGTGGAACAGCCATGGATCCAACCATGGAACATCCATACGTGGATCCATCCGTGTTTGTGACTCACAAGTGGCAAGAAGTGGGAATTCATCCCCGGGACTAATGGACAAATGGGAAATGAACACCCAAGGGGAAAGTTAAAGAACCTTGAAAAGTTTAATAATAGCAGATAATTTGGCCTTTAAGCATGATTTCAGAACGTCAGTAATTCTGTCCTCGAATCCTCTTTAAATGCTTTTAACATTCTATTTCTTAAAGTGTGCGTAAGCTGCTCTAACTGGAATTATCTTAAGTGATAAAAAAGAATATATATTGTGATTGGGCACTCATTTTCTTAGCCACAAAGCTAGTAAGTGCCTTGGAAACTAAGAAATTCAAATTCAGCAGGTGGTACTGATCTATCTTAAAATAAATTAAGCTAAACAGAATATACTGCAACTTTAAATGCTATACCACACCACATATTTATGTAAATAGGTGTATAAAAAGTATTTTCTTGTGTCTTTCATGAGTGTCAAGTATTGATATTCATAATAAAAAAAATTATCACAGTTCATCACACAAAAAGAACTCTGAATGCAAACTTCATTTTTTTTTTTTTGTAGAAAAGGTCTGGTGCCAACTTTCACTATTTCTTGTGCATTTCAGCATGCTCATGCTACTCCAAACTTTGGACTTTTTTTCATTTTTCCTTGTGACTGGCAAAATGAGAGTGAGACTTAAAGGCTACTACCATGCTGGATTAGAAAAAGAGATTCTGTATCAGTAACAGCAGTTTAATTAAAGATGGCTTTTTCTCAGTAAGACACCCTTTGAGGTTTTGCACCCTCTTACACCAAGTCTCAGTAACTCTCTACTGCAGTTTTAAAGTTCTGCTTCTGCTTAGAGAAGCCATATGGCCGAATTTTGCACTTTACTTCATGTGACGTGTTTACTGCTATTACTACAAAATTAGTCCTAAAATATCAATATTATTTCAGGAATCCAAAAGACACTGTCAAATTACCCTAAAGAACATCCATTTTCCTGACTTTAACCGAAGCCCAGTAAACTTCACCTTATTCTCTTCCTCTCTTCCTTGTCAGTGCCCATGACAAGAACTGCATGGTATAAAACCAAGTTGTTGTCACTAAAAATCAGTGAATGTGACTAAACAGACACAATGGGTAAAGTAACTGCAATTTTTATAACTCCTTGTCAAGTGAAATCACACTTAGGAGCAGCACAGAGTGGTGTTTCAAATATCTCTAAAAATAGCTACTTCCGTTGTGTAATTTTCTCCTTGTTAAGGATTCTTTCTCCCTAATTTTTGATTTATGTTTTTCCTTTTATGTGGTCATTTCACACTATTGCTCCTTATTATGCCCTTTGCAGCCACTGCCAGTGCCACAACAGGAATTCCTGCAGCTCAGCTGTTTGTAGACATTGATGTCCCTGTCACAGCCCCTGTTGGGCTCCTTGTCCTGGGGGCACCTACCCAAGCTCAGACAGCACGCTGAAAAGTGGCTATGCTGGGACACGGCTTTTACCAAAACCATGCAAAATTTGCATGTCAAAAGCTCCTCCAACTGCTCGAGCAACAGCCTCAGTCTGGGCTCTGAAAGTCAAGCTGTGTTCCTTCTGCTTCATACATCATCTTTCTAATAAAAGTTCTCAAGTGAGACCCAGCTGCAGTTCTGCTGCTGACGCACACAGCAGCACACCCCAGCTCACCATTGGCGGGGCAGGGGGAGCAGAAATAAAAACCAGAAGCCACTCGAGTGACTGTCAGGGACTTGAATTAAGCACGTGGGACAGAGTGATGTCAGTAGCTGGTTCCCAGGATCTGGCAGAAGTCTTTCATTGAGATGCAGATTCTGGAGCTGAGCATGGAGTGAGTACACAATACCATCACTGGAGAACGTGGAATGCCTAACTCCTAAAACATTTGCACATGTTTGAAGTAATGATTATTATTTTGCTCTTTTCTGCTGAATTGTTTCCCAAAAGCTCCCAGCTGTCCTTAAATATAGTTCCTTCTTTAACATGAACAACTGTGAGGTTTAGACAATGGTCCTATGACATGCAAGGGGGAAAAAACCCAATGTAAATCTAATTGTGAGTTTTGGCTGAGTATCAGTTTAATTAACAATTTAATTGAATCTGTTTGAGAGCTGTCCAGAATTGATCACAGAACCATTGAATCAGAATGGCCCAGTTTGGAAAGAATCTTAAAACTCATCCAGTGCCGCCCTCTGCCCTGGGCAGGGACCCCTCCCACTGTCCCAGACTGCTCCCAGACCCAATGTCCAGCCTGGCCTTGGGCACTCCAGGGATCCAGGGGCAGCCACAGCCAGAAACATCACAATTTGTTCAATTTTCTAGTCCATGATAAATATATCAGAAGGTAGGCACAGAGCATGCCCTTCTTGAGGTGAGAAATCCATATTAGGCTTCTCACCAGTCTAAACTCAGATTCATCTTTTCATGGAAACCTGGAAAAAAGTCATAACCTTTGTAGAGCCACTACCCTGACAACAGTTCTCTCTGCAAATAACTGGGTTTACATTCCTGCTGTGTGAGGAATTGGACCAGTTTTAGGTCATGTTGTATGTCCTGCAGGGCATTTTTTTTATGTTTACCATGAATTTAAGCACAAACTCAGTATGCAGACCTGCTGTGGGTGGTTGTATCTGTTACAGAGTCACCAGACTTTTCAAAAATCATTGGCTTTGATTATAGTTGGGAAGTTAGTCTGTCATTGATTCAGGTCATAGAGGAAGTAAATTATCAAGGACTAGCTGGCTTGACTGGACTGTGGCACAGATTAAGGCAGATCTCACAAATTGCATTTAGTCCTTATGCAAAGTGAGCATTACTTTGCTTGAATTTACAGCATCAGGGATGAGACTCCCCTGTCCCACCTGCCTAAATCTAATACACTAAAGTGTAGGAAAGTTTGGGGGTGTGGGGTGGGTATATTTTTTTTTTTTTTAAGTAAGTACCCAACTGTATTCTGTTTCTTTCTGTTTCTTTTCCAGAACTAGTTGCCAGTAAGGAGCTCAGAAGCCCTGGACTCAGCTCTCCACTTCTCTGCCTATCCATGTGCAATCTAAAGAGGTCAGGACAAGCACAGCGATTTACAGAAGAAGTTTTTCTTTGGGCTTGTCTTGATACCAGTGGTTTTGAGTCAAAAATTAAGTCTGGAAACAAGGGAAAACTATAGATTAAGACCAGACCATGGGGTTGTTTTTTGGTTTTTTTTTAAAGGGCAGTATTAAAAAAGAATGCACAAAAGTGAGGTAAGTTCAAGCACTCAATGGCACAATGACTTAAGACTTCTGAAAGTAATAAGCAATTTGATTGCAAACAACAATTAACAGACTTTGTATGAGAAGACTAATATTTAAGACTGACATACCTGAAAGATTAAGGCAGAAACAGCAAAACAGGCAAAATGCAGGGTCCCTGAGAGAGTAACTAAAGTCCTAGTAGAGAAAAATGTGCCAGTGTAAAGCACCATCATTAGAGACACCAGAAATCTGCCCTTCCTGATCTTCAAGACCATTGGATGCATGATGTCACAACATATTTCTTTATTATATCACATCCTGCTCCAGCTGACAGCTTATTTGAAACAATATCACTATTTTCCAAATGCAGAGATGCAAACCTTTCCTAAAGCTGTCTTCTCAGATTATTGCTTTTTGAATATATTTAATAAAAAAATGCTAGTAAATGGAGACTGTAAATGCACTACTGAGCTGCTCTCTATTTGTGGTATTTGAAATTTGATTGAAAACAATTAGCAGATGAGAGAGATGCCTGTGAGCATTCATTAAAATGAGGCTTGTGGTTTGTGACTGTTGAATTTCACTGTGCATCTGGAGCTGTTTGCACTGGTGGCACAGTTTTCCGTCATCATAAAAAAGGAACTGTTCCCTATAAAGGTTATGCTGGCAAAAAATAAATTGTATTAAATTTCTCCAAAATTTCCTATTGAGAAAGCAGCAGCCTGTTACCCATGGGGAATTTCTCTATCAGATGATGATGGCTCATGGACAATTTAATTTGTTATTTAGTAACAGCTTGTAAATCCCTCTCATATAAATATCATGCAGTTGTAAAAGCTGACTGCTAATGAGATGATTGACCCTAAAGGTCACACTGGCAGAATCCCCCATTGTTTGCTTAAGGATATAATTTTCATTTCATCTAACTGAAAACTGACATCCGAGCATAACACGACAAGACATTAAACAAAAAAAACCCAAGCTGCATTACTGGAAGAATTCTGCCATTGTTTTATATTTGAGATAAACATTGTTAGCTTGGGCTGAGCTGCTACCAAGGCAGCCAACTGATGGACTCTCCAACTGTCCATCTCCAACTGTGGGGAGAGATGAATACACTGAAAAATATCTGGTGAGCAAGTACAATATCAAAGGTGAATGTGGTCTGAATGTGAACATTCAATTTTTCATTTCATAAAAATCAAGCTCAATTCCAAAAATCACTTCAAGGTGAGGTGAGTGGGGTAAGGAGGTTTTACAGAGGTTTTGCTTCTGTTATATTAGGAATTTTTAATATTGAGTGGCTAGAAGAATCTCAGGCAGCTTAGTGTCCTAGAGGACAAAATTGTATAAACAGTCCTCACTTAAAAATGGCCAACACAATGAAAATATTTAATTTTCAAAATCTATGGGGCTTTTGTGCCAATGCCCATCCTGAATCATGTAGTACTTGGCTGATGTTGAACAGTATACCCAAAAGAGAAATATTTAACCAATACAGGAGAGAACAAGCATTACTGATCTGAGTTAATCCAGTAAGACTAAATAATGTAAATGAAGTGTGCAATACATTATAATTTTCAGCACATTAATTTGGGGTAATCATGGTGTTTACATAACCAGCTATCTGATCAAGATATCCATGGACAAATCTGTAAGAATACATCAAATATATTGATGTCAAATACCTCAGTGCCTCTGTGAACCCCTGGTATCTACTGGGGAAAGCATCTCCACAAGACATAACATTTGTAGTTATATATTATTCTTATCAAAATATTGGTTGTATATAAAGCTCAAAATAATGGTCCACTTGGCCAAGTCTACTGATTTTACACCAGATAATTTTGGGCATTGCTCCAGGTCCTGGGAACACATTTGAAAATTCAAGGTTCTTTCAAAGGGCAGTCTCTGCTGTTTAGTTCATAGGAAATGCAACATACACTCTCAGCAATACCAAAATCAGCAGTGATACTCACAAATCCAGCTGAAGGAGCTGCATATAGGTAGATGATACCTCATCTTTATATTTATGTACATGCAACCTTAACAAGAGCTATGTGCTCTGCATGTCCCATTTCCATCTCTGAGGGTTCAACAGGGAATTCAGGAATTCCAGGGTATTCAGGGTACTCCAGGAATTCCCTCTTGATGTAGGCTGAGCATCTGTTCCCTCTGAATAAAAGGGGATGACCATATTTTGAATCTACTTGGCATTGATTATCTTTGGCTATTGTCACAGACTGGTTGTTTATGAGACCTTCACACTCCATCAGGTTTCCCTGTGTTTTAGAGAAGTGGAAAGGCCACATTAATTGACAGCAAGAAAACCCAAAAGCTGCCTGCTTGAGCATAAAAAAAAGGTAAGGATGACAAGAGTTTTCAGACAAGATATGTGTCCTAGGGTGACTTTATGGTGCGTGTACCTCCAGTTCTGCTTATGCTGGATATTGGGTTCTGTGCTATACCCTTCTGTGCTATATACCCTTGACTGAAAAATAATGAAACATTCAAATACCTATAAGTTTCATTTTACTTTGGAATCCTGCACTGACAGACAAAAAGCATCAACAACAATAAGTCATTTGCTTAATGTCCCATCTTAAGCTCCTCTAACTTCTTTTTTTTTTTTTCTGTCTTTCAATAAAAGCCAGCTCTGCCATTCTGCAAACATTAACCTGATATTCCAGGGTACAGTTTCCAGTGCATATCAGGGTATTTATAGCATCACCTGGATGTACCCTCCTAAAAGACTGATGCTCTTTTAGTCTACAGAACAGGCTTGTACCATCTTAACACAGAGCTAAACCACACAAATTACTAGAGAGGAGAAAATGTCAAGAAATAATGAGGCAAATGTAATTAATCCACTGTAGACACCATTATTTTTTAGTTTAATGGAATGGAGAATTTTTCAAAGAAATTAAAGCAAACATCAGTTTTTTGATTTAAAATATCACCAAAGAAGAAGTTAATTGTAAAGTGTCAAACACCCAGCCACACAAAAAATTATATTATGTGCAATATTTTTCTTACTATATTTATTACGCTGTCCAACGTGAATCTGATTTTTTTCCCATGTCAGTTGTATCAGCCCCTTCCTGGTAAATGTCACTGGATGGAGGGGGCCACATGAACAGAAGTGTGACAGAAATTTCACTCTTATCACACCTGTGTGGATGGGATTCCCTCGTGTAAACCAAGGCCACGTGAAGGTGGGGGTCACATGGCTGATTTGTGAGCATATTGATAGCGGGTAGAAGAACCCATCCATAATAAACTGAGATTATTTAATCACTCCACTCCTAAATTTGGCTCCTAAAAAAGAGCTCAGGAGAAGGGGCAAGTTTAGATGTTGATGTGCAGCTTAGCTGGGCAAAATGCAGCAAACTGTTCACAGGGCTCTTGTCCTGGTCATGGGCTCTTGTACTGACAAGTCTAAAAGAACACAATAAAAGCATTTAAGGCTCAAGTGTTGTGTATCAATGAGAAAATAAGTGCCTGTGGCCAGATTAATTTTATTTTATTTGTAGGCTGGCAACACAGGGTAATATTCTGTCTGAAAGAATTGTACAAAGGATTTAATTGGACTAATCAGGGCCCCTGGTGAACAGACCTAATTGTAAAACTGCCATGGAAACATCAGCACACTTCCAGGTGATTGATAACTTTTGTTATTTTCAAAACACAAAGAATGGGGAGAAGGAAATATTTAGATAACAAAGAAGGCATAATCTGTCATACCTTTAAAGAATGTTGATCTTTTCTGGAACTACTATTATCTCACCCTTTTATCCATTATCAACACAAAAAGCAAAGCAGGAGTCATTTGCATTCTCTTCAGGCCTGCTGCTTTTCCCTAAAACCGAAGGAAAAAAATATCTAGGACCTTTTATCATACAGGACAAATAGAACAGCAAACAAGATGAAAGCAGAATTGCCAGTGGGGGTTGTTAAGTGTCCATATGAGGGTCTGATTCTTCTGGTGGAAATTGAGGAGAAGGATGTTAGGCAAAACCAGTGACAGTTCCTGGGTGACTCCACTGAAATTACTGCAGATCCTCACTGGTGGAGGAAGTGGTTGGGAATGAGGATGGATTGTTTATGGAATATTGTTCCCTAAAGCCTTCTGGATCATGACTGCTGCAGAAAAGGCTCATTGTCCAGAAAGCCCCCCAGTTTATTTGGGTCACAGCTGGCACACTGGAGCAGAGCAGGGGAGAGAAGGCTCTCACTCAGGCAGGAGAAATCCAGCACTGCTTTTGTGGTGGAATATAACCAGATTTATTGCTGATACAGTGAAGTCCTGCCAGTGCAGTCTGTAGTAGAAGCTGGTCTAGAGGGTGGTAAGAGAAGCAGGTTTGGGTGGGAATGTTGGCAGCCTTTGGCCTTGCAGAATGCACAAGCACAGAACCCCTGTGGAGCTTGCTTTGGGGTTTTACCTGCCTGTGTGAGGATCTGGGTGCTTCTCCTCACCCATCCCAAAGGCAGTGTCCCTGCACATACCCTGCAGGGGTCCCTGCCAAGGAGGGCATCCACCCAGAACCTGCCTGCAGCCTTGGGACACCAGTTTGTCCAGCTGGCCCTATCTGCACTTACATTTTATACCCTTTGCACCAAAGTCAATTAGCACAGCTCCTCATCTCTGGAATATATTCATTATTTGAGCACCCAGAGAGTCCCTCCTGCATTCCCACACGGTGTTCTTATCTTAGGACAAGTCACAGTATCAGAGACGATGCCAAGGGAGGGAGGGGTGTGGCAGGGGGAGGTGGGGGACACACCTGATGACCCTCAGCACTGTCACACACATTGTGATGAAAAGGAAGAGTAACAGGCTTGTGACCATACTGAGTATCAAGAATTTGAGTGAGAAACCTGTGAGCTCTCTCCCACTGCCCCCCAGAATGTGTTATTTCCTCCCACAAGATGCACCCTCCACTTTTCCCAAGACAAGGCCCCCTGTGATTCCTCCTGGCAGCCTAGCTGAGGACAGACAGTCCTGGCCATTTGCCCAAGACCTCCCCATGCTAAAGCAGCCCCTCCAGACTAGCAGGGCCTTGCTGTGTGTGCCAGTGGGCTCCAGAGTGGGCTTCAGCAGGTCCCACCCACCCAGAGCCCCTCTGCACTCCCACTGAGCACAAGGAAGGGCTCAGCTCAGCATCACTGATGTTCAGAATCCTCCCCTCCAGTCACAACTCCCTCTGGAACACCAACAACAAATCCACGATGAGTACATTTATTCCCTAGCTCCAGGACAGCACATTCCAGATTCAGGGCATGCTCAAATCACTACTTATCTGCTTAGATCTATGAATACAAACATATCATTGAAATGTAAAATTTCTGAGCACGGGAACAGCAGCCCGTGCCACATGATCTCCACTGAGATTGCTGGAGAGTGAAAAAAAGCCAAATTCCAACTAATGTCAGAAGGAAATAATTTAAAACACAGCAACCTTTATCTTCATTTCATCTCACTGATGTGAGGGAAAAAAGGCCTTTTATGGGGGAGGGATGGTTCTAAAATTTTTGAAGGTTCATTTCAAAGGCTTTTTAAATGATTATCCAGAGCATCCCTTTGGTAGAAAAAGCAAACCAGAGTAATTTTTTCATCTCTTGAGACTACCATCTCCATTTGGACTACTCAGAAATACCTTTCACACTCAGTACTTCCTTTGCCCTCAGAGGTACCTCTCAGAAGTGCAGGGACATGCAAACTACTTTTCAGACCAAAAAGTATCCAGATTTCAAACTGAGAAATTCCAGATTGGTTCATTTAAAATATTCCTAAGGAATGAGGCAGCTCACTTATCTGAATATTGGGAAATCATTAATTATTAGTTGCTCACACTGGTAAGACTCAGTGGAAGGTTCTTGTTCACTTCAGCTGAACAACATCCCAACTCTGTTAACACAAGAAATAGTAATCAAACAACAGAAACACAAAATCTGCTATTTTCTGTTACACTTGCTCCAGCTATAGTGTGTTCTGTTAGATTGTTCTTGTTTGCTTTAACACAAATAGGGAAAAAAATCTCTCCTGGTCGTACAGAACATGAACAGGATTTTGGTTAAGGTTCCTGCTTTATTTCACTTTCTGTGTAGTCCTGCCCAGCTCCTTCAGTGTCTCAGTTTCAGGTGTTTAATTTGTGCAAGATGTCAAACAACACTTCATTACAGCTCTGAGGTGCTGTGCAGGTAACTGAAAAAAATGAGGCATCCAGCTACCACACAATGGAAACTTATAATAATGTACATTGGAGGGAAGTGTATTGCTCCCCTTCAATTCACTTTGACTCTTGGTGGAACCAATCTCCCAAGAAAAAATTGTAACAGGACTTTGCAATGCTGGAGCCTCTAAAGCCTGTCTAATAATTAAACTATTAATGTGCTGTTTCTGTGCTCCAGTAGGGAGGTAAATATCCACATTAATGCTTGAGGAACCTCTTGTGAATAGCAGCAAATTTTTACCCTCCATCATTTTGTCTCACCAATCCTTTGCTCCTTTTTCCTTTCCTTTCTACCAGTCACTAATCTCAGGCAATAGAAGAGCAAATTGTCTTTATTCTTTCTTTACTGCTGAGACAGACTTGAGAATTTGTCCAGCTTGAATGTCACATTTCAATTTTTTTTTTTTTTTTCTTCAGAGACTATCATTTAAACCAAGTTTATCTTCTGCTCTCCTTGCACAGTTATCTGTTCACACAGTCCCAGTTCCTGAAAGGGACACTATTTTGGCACATAACATTTTCATTTAAATGATTGGTGTATGTTTAAAATCATTTATCACCCAGGACTCAAACATAACACAGAGTACGTGATGAACATACAGTTCATCTCTACTGTATCAAAGGGGTGATAAGTAAAAAGATAACTGACTAAATGGCATTTAGCTCAGGAAAGTACATCTGCCTTCTTGTCAGAAACCAGAGTAGAGATGGGAGAGGAGAATTGGCAGGAGGGTGAATTCTTTTGTTTCTGGCCACGTAAAGGTTTGGCATGCAACACATTCCCCAGGAACATCATCAGAAAAGCACACAGGCATCAGTCAGGAATATTTTTTGAGAGGATAGCACATAAAATGAGACAGGCTCAGAGTAAAGGGTAATGAGGAATTGACCATTGTTCTGAAGTGTCTGCTTGGGGACTATATAAATCCTCCTTATTGATCCATGTATTACAATGACAATTCCTACTCAAAAATTCAAGTTATTTATAGTCCCATAGATCTGGTTTAAGCTTAACGCATATTTTTTACAAAACAAGATCTGAAAGTCCTTTTTTCTTAACTGTCAAGAGGGATTAATTTTGCAAGGGACTAGAAATTTTACTTCTAATCTTCACCTGCTGTGGCTCGGGTTCTAATGCCCTTCTTTATTTACACTTAGGAGTGTGCTCTGTGTTACTGTGAGAGAGAAAACTGTCCTGCTCTGGTCCCCTGAGGATACAGAACAACCTTTTCTGATATAGCTGAACTCATTTAGACTACATCTATCTAGAGAGTTCCAGGAATGCATCCTGTGCCCATACACAGACCCTGACACTGCTTTTCCTGGAAAGACATTCCAGCCTCAGGGAGGGAAGGAAGCCACTACAAAGTTTGGAGCTGCTTAAACCTGGACCAGCAGGGAAGCAGGACTCAGGAGCTTTCCTCAAAATGCATTTTTCCTCTGGTTCTAAGGAAAATATGGGTGTTCTCTGGCATCAGGAGTCAGGGATGCTCAATGTCTGCAGGATCCACCTGTGCAGGGGATGCAATTCCCAGCTCAGTCAGTGCTGTCCACACTGTGTGCATCACAGTGAAGGATTCATCTGCAATCAAATCCAGGCTTAAACTTCCAGTTCAGGGAAACCTTGGAGTCATCCAGCTCTCTTTTAGCATCAATAATAAGGTCATCAGGATCATTGTGGTTCTCTCCCTAACACATGTGCAAATCAGTGGTGATGCAGAAATCCATTTGTTCTATAAAAAAGTCAATAAGAAAAAAAAAAATTATGTTCTTTGATTGTTGTGAAATTCTTCCAAACTGTATGAAAACCATTTCTTCACTTTTAAATTGGACCTGTCAGAGTGATTCCTTCTTTTAAAAGAAGTCCACCTCACATGTCATTCCTTCAGTTTGCAATAGACTGTACAAATACATTTGTATAAATATCATCAAATCAAAGGGATAAAACACTGCAACATCAGGAAGAGCTCCTGTGAGATGTTTGATTGTCTTTCACCTCTAGGTGAAAGGTAGTCTGAAACACAAAATTCTGTTTAAGGCATGGTCAGATTGTCAGCCAGCCATATATTGTGGTTCAGACCATGTGACTGTGATGATGATCCCTTTATATCAAGAAAAAATAAAGTTGTTTGTGTTGCAGATAGGAGCAGTGGAGAAAATAAGTTGATGTACAAATTTTCTAAGAATTATCCCACAAGATTAGAAATGCTTGAGAACTGTGTAAACTGACATATCAGTCCTTTCTATAAGGGGTGACTGTCCCTTACAAAAGGTCCATCCTTGGAGAATCTTTTTCAAAATTTTGATAATTTCTTTGTCATTCTCTCTCATCCCACACACACACACACACACACACTCATATTTATGAGTATGCCTCATTTACAGTGTATTTCTGAGAAAAAAATCTGGAGTTTTCTCCTTGTTTATGCTGCTTTCTGCTCTGCTACTCATCCCACAAATCACTGCATTCCCAATCTGATTTGGGGCTTACTGCATGGACACTAAAAACAATTATACTCAGACCCAGATTGCAGCACAGAGATTGGATTACAAGTGGCACCTTATGTTTTAGCTGCCCACTCACTTTCAGCTCCTGTGCATTATTTGAATTCTCACCAGCTGTCAGGTGCAGACATGTAATAAATAAATAAATAAAGACCATATAATAAATGCTCTGAGCATTTTCAGCTTCCACTGCACAGCAGAGCTGAGAAGCCACTGGGTGCAGCAGGAAAGTTCCAGTGATGTATGAGACTGCCAGAGGAATGGCAAGAGCTGGAGGTTTGAAACTTATTCTCTGCGCTTGTGTCCTCAGAGAAAACCACTGCAGAGCATAGGGCCATATTTTGTGGATTTAAGTGTTAATTAAGTGCTGAATAGATCTCACTCTGGTTCCCTGCGCAGGGGAAGTTTCTACCGTTTGGAGCAGGTGAACTACTCACAGCAATAATTTTTTTTTTTTTTTTTCTCTTTTCAGCTGTACCTTTTTATTTCCTCATTAGCTCCTCATCACTTCTAGAAACTTGTTTGAATGTTCTATGTGTAACACCCAGTGCGGTGAACACAATATTTTACAGCATTTCCAAAATTTAAATTCCAGCTTTTAAGGGGAATTTTTTTGGTAAATATAAAAATGGTTGGTACACACTTACCTGAGCAGGCATCAGGATAGATCAGATGCATTGATTTATATCTGATTTCATGAACTTGCTGAGTTCTCTGTGCTTCACCTACCCCATAAAAGCAATCAGAAACATAAAACAGAATAGAGAAATTACCTCACACCTGGAGCAGGCCTATCACTGCCTTACACAGCTTTGAACAAAGGAATGCAAGCATGCTCTCCATGAGGACTACAGTTCCCAAGAGTCCTGGACAAAAACTAAATGGCTATCAGACCATCAAACACCATGATGAAAGGATCATTTGCAGTGATAATGTGCATTCTCTTCATACAAATTCCTATGATTGATAGTATTTGACTGGCATTTGTTGCCAGAAAAAAAATCCACAAAACACCCTGAAAATATGGACTGGAAATAACAATTGAAACTAGACAGAATCATTCTGAAAATTTAGGAAAATATATCTTTCTGCTTTTATTTTAAATGCTTTTTCTTTCTCTTTGGAACTACAACTTGGTTTTGATAGTAAAAGTCTTCACATCAGTATGTGCTCATTTGCCCATCAGGAAGCAAAAGGGGAAATAAATTCTCAAAATTACCAGATCCTGCTGGTGTCACATTAGGACTGAAAAAAAAACCCACTCACCTAATCCTTTCATACATTTTTAAGTGATAAAATATTTTCAGAAACAGAAGCTGTGGGAAAACTTGTAAAGCAGTTATTAAGGCGATCACGGATTTGTAAGATAACACTTTTCCTCCCTCTCTGATATTAGCAGGAAGCCTGAAAGGACAGGTTCCTTTTTTTTAGATTCTGAATTAAAAAACTCTCAAATGAATTGCCACATGGACAAGAGCAGACACAATGCTAAATTTAATTAATTAATTAGGCCAGAGTATTCATGAGAGTAGGACAGAAAGAATAGAGTAACAGAGTCTTCTGTTTTAGTCAAATATTGGACTGGGTCTGTATAATCATGGGTTGAAAACCTCCTGATTTTGGGGTTTTTTTTTGTAAATTATGAAAACAGAAGCACCAGACATTTATGGCAGTCTAAATAAAGCCCCATTGTCATCGACTGTAACTTTTATTTACAGAAGAAGCATTATATAGAATAAAAATGAATGACTGCTGTTTCATGTGCTAGGAGAGGGTTGGGAAACATCCATTAAAACCCTACAAGTACAGATTCAATGATTCATACTTGACCTTTGCTGTGAGGATTATTTGTATCTCCTGTTCCGTGCTGCAATGACCTTTTACCCAGCCTGCCTTTATTTGGTACCAGGTGATCCTGGGTGGCCACAGCTGCAGCCAGCTCACCCCTGGTGATGCCTTTTGGAGGCTGACCTGGAACAGAGGTTAGAGAGGGCAAAAGGATAAAGTAGGGATTTAATAAAAGGTCTCAATGGGTACTCTTGGGCTATGCAAGACTCCAGCCAGTCCACACCCAAGATGCCCCAAAGTGATCACAAAATGGACACCTGGGTCAAAAGATCTCATATTTTCATAAGTTCTGGTCCATGAGCATACTAGAATCAATTTTCCAACCACAGCTCTAGGTTATGAAGCTCCATCCTCCTTGTTTTTTTTTTTCACTTCACCGTTGGTTTTGTTCTTGGGCCTGAAAGTTGTCCTTTGTATCAAACTAGTGAAGGAATTGTTTTGTCTGTCTACTCTGTGAAGAGAGTTCAGTAGCACATAATATGAAACCTAAAACTACCCACCAAAACAGCACAGAGTCTAAAAAAATATAGCAGATAAAACCTAAGGCATCTCTGGCACTGCAGGAGCTGCAAGATCTGCCTTGGGACAAGGAGCAGAAGGTGCCTCTGTCCCTCTGGAGGTGACAGGCTCTTGGCCACCTTCCCCACCCTACAGGCAGAGGCTGGGATGAATCCCTGCAGAATCCCCTGTGCTTGAGAGCTGCGCAAGAGCCCTGGGCTGGGTGAAAGAGCAGGCTACACATATTGCCAAAATAATCTGGGGTTTAACCCTATCTCACACCTGAGACACTTGGAATTCAGCTCTGAATTCCACTAGTTCATGTGATTTTAAGTAAAACACCCTGTTTCTGGGTTCCTGGGTTAAAGTCATGATATTCCTTGTTTATAAAATGTGACAAACTTATTCCTCAGCAATGTCTAAAGAGGTATTCCCTTGCATATAAATCTCCCAGCACTGATATATCAGAATCTGAAAATGAGTCCAAAAGCAAGCCCATCTGTGGCAGAAAATGTGGAAGTGGAGTTTATTTTAAAGGTGATTCAACTGGCTTTGTTGCTCCAAATCATATAAATAATATTTCAGTTAAAAAATGCACATCTTTTGTTTTCATATTCATTGGTAAAACTGCCAGCTTGTGAAATTTGGCAGAATGAACTGTGTCAGTGTTGCCATCAGGGAACATTCCACTAACAAAGAAAGAAATTACAAAAAGGGCCCCCAACCACAAGACCTGTTTTATAATTCAAAAACAAGCTGTTATGAAAGGTAGATAAATTTTCTGCCGTTAAATATTTTGGAGGTAAAAAAATCAAGGCTAGGCTTGGTCAACTCCAAGACCCAAGATACAAAATGAGAACCCACTCCAGATTCTCCCATTATTTTGCCACCACCAGTTATCAGTGCTGCCTGCCTGCTGCCTTTCTGGCTGTTTCTTCCAGACTTTATGAATCAGAGCTTTTCCACAAGAATAAAAGGAAGAAATCTCTGTGTTCCTCAGCCCCATGGAATGAGTCTGTATTTACACTGGAAGAACATCCCTGGCTGTGTCCAAGGCCAGGCTGGACAGGGCTTGGATCACCCTGGGACAGGACAGGGACATGGACCCTGTCCATGGCAGGGGGTGAAAAAGGATGTTTTTAAGGTTTGTTCCAATCCCACCCATTCCATGAGCTGCACAAGATGGTTGGCCTGGGACCTCCTGATGAACAGGAATTTGAGCTGTCAGATTTAATTTGTATTTTGTGAGTGCCCAGAAAAATAAGGATACTACTGCCCCCATACCAGAAATTCTTTCTCCAATCATGGAATAAAGCAGGCAACCTCTGCTCATCCCTTTGCTCTGCCTATGGTCTCACAGACCTCCTTCAAACAGGCACCAGAAACAGGGGAAGGAGAAGAAAGAGAATTTTGCAAGTTATTCTGTACCCCCTTCTGAAGAGAAGGCTGAGATTTTCGTGTTGTTTATTTCACTGGTTGAATGTTTGCAGTGTGGGGGGTAGGAAGAACAAAAAAAGACGAGATTGTTGTGTTGCAATGCAAATGAGCACATTTACAAGGCTCTGCCAGCAACGCTGAGCTTCAGCTTGCTTTTATTAGCCATTTTGGAAGATGTCTTAGTTGCAGTTGCACAAAAAGCATTGTCAGGACTTTTATATTTTCTCATTTTGAATACTGTGACATTAGTTGGAGAGGGTCTGGTTCTGCAGCACATAAGCCAGTATCAGTATTGTATAATACAGCAGCTAGACTCATTTTACAGTGTGATTACAAAACCCATCACTGTGAATTATATAGCAAGTTAAATTGGTTTCCACCTTCTGCAAAGCCAGAATATTATCTTGCACAAATAGTATACAAATGTAGAAATAATACAAGTCCAACTTATCTGAATGATAGAGCACAGAAAGCTTTCATTGCTCACTCCATCAGTACTTTCTATTTTCTGCTAATGACACGTGCTCTGGTCTGAAAGCAAACTCTAACAGTGAACAGCCTCACTTTTTACTTTTTACATTTTTATTTTTACTAAGCTTCAATTTATTGAACATCCTTCCACTGCTAAAAGCCTTCCAAATCTGAAAAATAATTTTTTGAGCAACCTTTTTACATAGAATCACAGAATGGCTCAGTTTGGAAGGGGGCTTAAAGCCCATCCAGCCCCACCCCTACCATGGGCAGGGACCCCTCCCACTGTGCCAGGCTGCTCCCAGCCCCAATGTCCAGCCTGGCCTTGGCACTCCAGGGATCCAGGGGCAGCCCCAGCTGCTCTGGGCACCCTGTGCCAGGGCCTGCCCACCCTGCCAGGGAACAATTCCTGCCCAATGTCCCAGCCAGCCCTGCTCTCTGGCACTGGCAGCCATTCCCTGCGTGCTGGCCTTGCAGTTCTGATGAACTTTTGATGAACTTTTCACTTCTCTTGATCAGAAACACTTGTGAATATCTGCTGCTAACGAACATTTTATTTTTCTGTTAATTAAAAAGCACCATCATTAGCTTCAGATTTTTCAGCATAATACTGGAACAGTCCTTTCATGTGAGTAACTCAGACTGTTCAGTCTTCCCTAGGGAAGGGAGCTTGGGAAACCTCACTGTCCTGGATCAGCTGCGTTTTCTAGTCCCTGAGCACTGACCAGCTGATAAAGAGCTACACAGCCTTAATGAACTTCCTAACATCACACTCCCAGTATTCCAGCTCAGGATAAATGACTTGGTGAAAACAGGAGCAGGCAAAGGGGGAGAAACAGCCAAACAGCTCCATCAGACTGAAATTATATCCCAAGAAAATCAGATACAGGAAAAGGCTACTTGCCAAAAATTCCCCAGGCTAGACAGACCTTGGAGAAGCTTTCTAAACCCATTTATCCAGTTCTAGAATTCCATGACCATTCAGGCTGTTAAAAAACATTGCCACACACATTTGTAGGTAGGTGCAACTGCATGGATGTAGTAGAGCTGATTTATTTTTCTCTTTCTGTTAAAATCAGCAGCTCCATCTCTAGCAGAGCTGTACAAATAGAATTATTCCAAGCAGACTATTTTGCAGACATCCTGTCTGTTCTCCAGACTGAGAATTTTCACTGCTGCACTGCCACAGAGCTGATGGGATTTGGAGTTGCCATAGTGTTAAATGTTTCTCCTGTGATCAGCAACTGCTGATTTAAATGAAAGTCTTGAGCCATTTTCTCTCCTCAGTATTTCACAGTCATTTCAAAGTCATCATAGACAAAAAGGTGTAATGATACGGGGTAAAAAATGTCTTTAAATGAGCTTGCTGTGATCTGATTTCAAGGTCAGAGCACACAAACAATCTCTGCTTTCAGCTGCTGTAGAGGACAGGACATGTTGAGGACATCCAGCCATCGAGTTATGTTTAATAAACATGTACACACATTCCCTTCACAGTGCTTTTGTATTGGAATGCCTGAGCTGAACTGTGTGTCCTTACAATGTGCACAGAATTCCAGCTCTCATGGGTGGGATGATTTACTTCAGTGGTTGTGACAAACGAGGTGAGGCACAGCCAGGTGAAGGCAGGCCAGGATCAATGGGACTCTAAGGCACTTGGCACTTGTAAAAGATTTTGGGAATTTACTTCTCAAATTTATCAGTATTAATAATTCTAATTTAATGCATTTTCCTTGTCAGCTGCAATGACTCAATTGCTAATTAAATGTTGTTGAAAAAGATGAATTACACTTTTACATGCTTAAGAAGAGTGTTGCTAATATGTCTAAATCTAGATGTGAAATGTAGAACAGTGTGATCTAATCCCCCTAAATACTGTTGTTATCCAAAATAATTCTATGCCGAGTTAACTGTCAAAAAAGGAGAAGTACTAGAAAACTGAATGATTGACACTTAACCCTCTAACATGTATTGGTATAACTTTTGTATTCAAATTACATGGAATTAGTTTACAGAATTAATCATTTCCTTTAGGTGGGAAGGCAATGACACAAGAATCAGCATGTCTCTATTGACAGGTCAGAAATTCATTAATTTTTTTTCTCCCCTTTGCATTGTAACTATTCCTGTTTAAAAGCTGTAGCAATGCCAAATTCAAAGCTCTGCCCAGCAGTGGTGACTCCCATCTCTTTTTGACTGACAATGATGAGATTTCTGTCATGCTTTGCCTCTCCTACAGGGCCAGTGATGGGATTTTTTTTTCCTGGAAATCTTATTACTGAATGCACTGTCGTGGTCTCAAATGGAACTTTCAATCAGAAAAGCAATCAGGAGGTTTTCCATTTGTGAGTTTTCCTACAAAAGAGCTTTGCTAAACTCTCCAGTGTAGTCTGTAACTCACAGAGTGCCTTGCCCTGAACGCTGATGTGGCCCCAGACAATGCCACAATCCCTGTCCACAGCATCTGCCCTGGCTCCCAGGACAGGGATGAACACCAGAAACCGGCTCAGCTCCCAATCCCTCTCCTGTTTGCACTGCTGTTGGATCTGCCATGGCAGCTCAGAACACCCTGGCACCCAGAGCAAATGCTGAGTACGAGTGTGTCTGGGTTCTCTTGTAGTGAGTTACAGAAATATGTTTGATTTCACTGAAATCTCCAGGATGGCTTCTTTCCTGCCCTGAGAGGACTTCACCGTTTAGTTCAGCGTTTTGCCAAAAGTTTTAGTTTCAGTTATTCAAAAACATTTTTATTTTAATCAGTGTAACTTAAACGTATTGGGTATTTCATTAATTTCAACAAAATCTTTATAATATATAAATAATATATCAAAGTGGTATTAATGTATTAGCTGCCCACAGTCATTGAACCAAGTCGTGCTGCAGCTAAAGCAAAGTTACCATCTGAAATACAGGTAAAATTGGGGCTGATATGTTAAAAATTCTTTGTTTGTAGAACAAGTGCTGTTGAGAAAATTTAAGTCAGTGGGTTGCTTTAACCAGCAGCGCTTTAACAAAAATCATGTTGAGGTGAGGTTATATTTCAGCATGGTACAGGCAATCAGACACTCATAACTCCTGTGCTCCCATCACTGTCAAAATTCTGCAGTCACTGTCAAAAATTGTTTCAAATATTCTCCTTTTTTTTTTTTTTTTTTTTTTTTTTATTTTGTCTGTATTCAACTAATAAATAAATGATTTTGAAGAAACTACATTCCTCAAAAAACTGTGAAGTTATTCTGGCAGATTCATTTCTGCAGTGCCCAGGTAAACCTGAAAGAAAAGCAATAACAAGAAAAGTATTTATAAAAATATATTTCACAAAGTAGGAAACAATACAGGAGTTTCTCTGGATACAATACATGGAGTAAATAAACAAACGATAATATAGCTTCAAAACAAAGTAGAAAATTAAAATGATTTGCATGTAATACGTAGTTTTCTTATACAATTGCTACTTCTAAATGGCAAGTTTGCATTACAAATTGAGTATGCTTGCAACTTCTAGTGTTCTTTCTCCGTGTGCAAGAGCCCTGGTGCATCACTATGAATATTATAGAAAAAAAATGCTAATAACAGAAGCAGTAAAATTATGTACACACTGGTTCCTGCTCTAATACAGTGGAGAACTATAAGCATGTTTTTTTTTTACTGTACTGTGTTATGTGTGGATTTCTAAAAGTCTATAGTTTAAATATTCACATGAACCAGTTTACTTCCAGCTGTTTGTGCTTGTATTAAAAACACCAGGTACTAGAATTTATGAAGATAAAAAACTGTCAAAAGTTTTCTCTGGCAATGTTTAATTCCTGCCAGCATTCTCTTAAAATTCAGCTACTGCAAATGGACAGGGAACTGCTTTAACCTGCAACAATTTGTCATTTTTCTTTTCAAAATGTACATGTATGAAACATTCATTATATATAGAAAAAAAAATTCTAACTGATATAATTTAGTCTTCTTCATAATCTTACTCTATAGATTATCAGTCTTAATAAATAAAAGCAGTAATGGACATCAATAAAATATTTATTTCAAAGATTAAACAAATAAATTTGATCTTTAGCAATAAAATCAGCAATTCTTTCCTTTATGTAAGTCCATCCCATTTCACAGTTTTTTCTTTCAGAAGACGAAGCACAGGGTGGATTCTTCTTCTAGAAAAAAAGATCCTTTAGTGAAGCAAGGTTTTGCAGCCCTGCCTCTGAATCTCTACATATTAGGAGCATTTATTACCCATCACTGGAATGGATTAAGAACATGTGAATATTTTAAGGCTTGACACAATATTTAAAGATGAAATTCAGTCTGTGGTTGCGTGGCCAACAATTACTGTATGTACAATGGATGGTCACTGCACAGTAGGAGCCAGTAGGATTTGGCAATGCTATTTCTGCTCAGCATTGCTAAGAAGACCAAGATATTGCTTTGAACATTTCTGTGGCGGGATCTTTGTTGGCAATGCAGAAACAAACCTTTAGCTTTACACATACTGGGCAGGAGCTACTGTTCAACAGCAAATCCCTGCAAGTCCATTTCCTAAGAAAGCACCAATTTCTTTTTTTGTTCTTTTCAATTCACTGAAGATAATCAAAGATCCAAATCTCCATCTTCAGAGTGGTCAAGTGAATATCAAATATCCAAAGACTTCTAGACACTCCACATACTTTACTTCACACTCCACAAGACTTAACCTCCTAACATATACTTTTTTTTTTTTGGTTCAACATTACAATGTAGTTGATTTTATAGATGACTGGCGCTAAACTTGCCTCTAAAACAAAAAGCCACATTAGTTTTAACTAACAGCAGTGGCCCTAGAATATTACATGACCATTAAGTCAACAGGGAAAAAGTTTGTAATCCACTGTCAAGTTTCCTTGTCACTTTCTCCAACTGAGTAAAGTTCTCCGAGTCTTTTAAAGCGAGGACCCCATTCACTGAGGTAGTCAAAATTCTGGTCTGAGTCTGATGTGGAGGACTCCAAGGAGCTAAGGGAACCAGCCGCTGACCCCTTTCCTTCATAGCCATAAATCTGGATAGAGTCATATGGCGGAGCTGTGGGATCATTATCAGCTTCATGAAGCCTTACATTAATAAATTCATCCACATCAACACCATTCGGAACAGGTGCAAGACCCTGCCTGGGCATAAACTGAAGATCAGGCTTAATATCCTTACGAGGCAAAAATCCATTAATTCCATCTGGATTTTGCAAAGTTGCAATGTCAAACGCTTCTGTGTCTTCCTCTCCACCTCCTTCATCATCATAGCGAATGATATTTTCCCTCACGTCTTCATCATCTTTGATGATTAGAGGCTCGTTCTTATGTCTTCTTAGTGTCACAAACAGCACCACAATGACTGTAAAGAGAGCACCACAAGCTGGTTAGGCAAAACATTTCCAATCCTTACACCACATGGTGAGTGCAGCTGGGGAAGGTGAGAGGTTGCTTTTTGTGGATCTGGGAGTAATGAGAATAAAAATGTGAAAGACCTATGACTTCAGCCCCCTTCACGTGGAGGAAATTTGATCAGAAACTCTGATTAGTCATCTAGTCTTTGATTACCAGCTTGTATTTATATCTGAAGCGCAATTTTATAGAAGCAATAAGATTTCCCATACTTCGAATTTCGAGCCTTACCTTTTCCCTTTGCAAGTGAAGTCGGGCTATCATTATTCACAAAGTCTATAATGATCTACATTAGGGATGGTGTTTTCAAAAATTATAGAGTATTTTTTCTGAAAACATAGCCCTAATGGGAGAAGGAAATCAGTGTTTTTTCTACCTGTTGCAAGAGACTCCTATTATACAACTAAAAAGAGAGTGTGAAAATAAGTGAGGAAGAAAGAGTTTAGCTCAATTTCAGAATTGTGGACATATGCATAAAAAATTCTAAATGAGTTATGCTTGTTTTTGCAGCTTAATGCTAAATCTTCAGTTACTGAAGTAAATGTCAGTCACAAAGTGAAGCTGCAAAGTGTAGAAATAGGACTCTCCTTTCACTGTTCTCTCCCCCACTTGCTTGATGTTGTATACAAATGTTGTATGTTTTATTAAAATATACCACAGTGCTTATCTTGTAAAGCTTTAGTGTCTCTTGTGCCATTACAACCCAAAATAAACTCATAATAGAAATATACAAATATAAATATGTATAATGGAAAGAGATAAAGCTATAAGAAAGCATCCAAAGGAGGGAGCCAGGGGTAGGGGAGGCCTGCAGGGGCCACCCAGGAGTGGCTGAGGGCACCAAGCTGGTTCAGCTGCAGCAGAGGAGCTGAGGGCAGAGCTCCAGGGGCTGCAGGGGCAGGCACTGATCTCTGCTCTGGGCCAGGGACTGCACCCTGGGAACAGCTGGAGCTGGGCAGGCTCAGGCTGGAGAGCAGGGAAAAGTTCTGCTCCTCCAGAGGATGCTGGCACTGCCCAGGCTCCCCAGGGATGGGCCCCACTCCAGGAGCCTTTGGACACAGCTCCAGGGATGCACAGGGGGGATTGTTGGGGGTCTGGGCAGGGACAGGGACTGGGTAGGACCAGGGACTGGGTCAATGATCCCTGCGGGTTCCTTCCAACCCAGGACATTCTCTGATTCCATGATTCATACAAGCCTTAGAATATATATTCTATATAGATAATATAGATCCATTTTCAATCAGGTTTAGTCCACACTGTGTTCACCTTGCTGCTCAACACCCTGACGTGATTTGTAGTTTCCCACTCCACACCTGTTTATTTTGTAATGTGTGTGACCACTTCAGAGCAGGACTTTGCTCTCTCTGCTTCTGTCCAGCCCTTAGGACCCGAGGGGTTCAGCCCTGCCAGTGCTGCTGGACTGTCACTGCTGCCCTGGGACCCCCACAGCCCCTGAGAGCCCCCAGGACTCGGGGGGAGCACGCACCGAGCAGCAGGATGATGCAGGCCAGGATGGCGATGAGGGCGCCCATGCTGAGCCCGATGGGCAGCACGTAGGCCTCGGCGTTGCAGGACTGGACGGTGCCGTCGCTGCTGCAGCCACACACACGGATGGTCAGCGTGCCCGTGCTGCTCATGGGTGGTGTGCCACTGTCACTGATGATGATGGGCAGCAGGTACACCTCCTGCTTCTGCCGGCTGAACCCGCTGTGCTTGGCCAGGATGCTCAGGGTGTTATCTGCAAAGGCAAAAGCGGCAGCGTCTCAGCGCACGGTGTGATGGGATGCAGTGCAAAATATAACCCAAACTGTGTATTCCATCACCATCTGAACAAACTGGGGTGTGTGGGGTGCTGGAATTGTCTGTCCATGGCCAACTGTCAATAAACCTGCTGGGGCAGTTTTCTGATCTCTTCCACAACCCAGCCTCCCTCCAGGCAGAGATCTTCTGCTGATGGGCCAGTGAGTGTCACTGAGAGAATTCCATCATCCCACTGGGAAATGCTCCAGCCAGGGGCAGGAGCCAAGGATTCCTACCTGGATACAAATCTGGGAGTTGGAACACCAAGGCAGCCTTTGCACTGGATTCTCAGAGGCAGACCAGGCCCATCTCTCCCCACTGGACCTTCAGTGACAAACTCCACTTTTCTGCAGGAGCATCACTTCAGCAGAGCCACATCTGCCACTGGGACTGCAGCCACCATGGGATGGCACTGCCACCAACACCCTGACCCACAGGGGGACAGCTGGGATCCTGACTCTGGCACTGGGTTTGTTTGTTTGTCTTACTGCATGTGTTTTTGTTTTATTGTTTATTTTAATTCCCCTAATAAAGACCTGTTATTCCTATTCCCATATCTTTGCCTTGGAGCCCCTTAAATTTAAAGTTATAATAATTGGGAGGGAAGGGGTTTAAATTCTCCATTCCAAGGGAGGCTCCTGCCTTCCTTAGCAGACACCTGGAGTTCAAACCATGACACACAGCTATGTTATAAATGCATATTTTAGTATTGTTTTTTCACAAGTATTAAAATGAATGTTGTATGTATAATGGCTTTTTGCTGTAGTTTTAGAATTTAGGTGTGGTGTGCCTGAATAGATAACTTCCAAAAGAGGCCCAAGCTACTATCAGCTTTCTCAGTCTGTGAATAAAGAGACCAAAGCCCAAATCAAAAGATGATAAAAAAGAATTAAAACTGAAGAACGCATGCTCTACAAAGGTGGACCCAAGGAGTGGCCATGTAAAACAGTTCCTAGAAACATGGAAATAGGTTCTTTAAAAAGTTTGAATATATATGTAGATCTGCGAATATGCAACAGACTGGTGTGTTTAAGGGGGTGTCTCAGACACAGCAGGTGTGCTCTTGGCAAAGCACCAAGGCACCCAGTCGTTATAACCTTTGCTTTATTTTCTATGGCTCTTATTGTCTCTATTAAACCATTTAAATTTTACCAGGAAAGTGAACTGTGTTTTTCACAGCCAAGAAACCTCAGCACAAACATCCCAGGATGTCCTCCTGCCAGCAGGCACGGAGAAGCCTCCCCTTTGTGTCCAGCTGCCTGAAGGAGCGCAATATATGCAGTTTCCTGTGTCACATGGTAAAAAAGATCACAATCCCTTATTTCTCCTTTGCATACAGCACTACAGATATCTTCCCAGCATGATTCACCACATTTTTTCCAAGTCACACAGTCATAAAAATCCAGCCAGTAAAACAAGAGAAACGAGATGTTAAAGTGACCTAGACTTCAAGCCTATTCACCAATTAACACAAGTCTTCCTTGCCTTACAACCACAAACTGTACATTTTCCACTGCTATAAAAGATTCTTCCTTTTTGTACAAAGATAAAAGAAAAGCTAAATACATTAAAAGTTATGGGCCTAATTTCAAGTGATCTAAACATTTATTTAACCTCAATGAAGAAAAGAGAGAAAACCAGGCTGTATCTCCAATGGAGGCAGACAGGAAATGAGTCTAGGACATCTTACCTCTGCACACATATGCAGAAAGTTAATTTTAGAAATTAAGAGGAAATTTTAGAAATATTAAGAGGCATCTGACTGCATGGCATCCTACACAGCCATGGAGTCACACAGTGAAATCTCTCAGTCACTCAGTTCTCAGTTCACCTCAAGTGAATACAAGTTGATTTTTCTTAGGGTAATCATACAGATTTTAATTTGTAGAGTTATAAAAATTACAGATTCTAGACAGTTATAAACACTCACATATCAGATATCAATAATCTTGTATGTGTCATAGTGCTCAGGTACAAATCATGACTAGTGGCATGTCAAATATGCAGAAAATTCTGATTTCTTTATGTACTTAAATATTCCGTAACTTTTAACTGCTTTATTCTATGGAATGAAATAATAATTCAATATTAAGAATTATAGTATCAGTCTATGTTGGCTTGCACTAGTTTTCTGTTTGTGTTTTGTTTAATAAAAAGATTCAGAGGCACAGAGAAGAGGAATATGTGTGTGTGTGTGTGTGTGTGTGTGTGTGTGTGCGCGCGTGTTGCTGTGGGATCCAATGACAATTTAAAAATCAAGCTGCACATCTTGTTTGGAAGAAGAAGGAGTTGAGGTTCATTTTCCTGATGCATCACGAACAAAAGAAAGTCTCCTGATATTTTATGCTCTAAAATGGACAGGTGCAATACTAAATGTCATTCCGTGGAAGGAAAGAAAACACTGGGAGTGCTCATATGACAACAAGCTTCTCCTGAAGATCAAGTCCCTTCCCACCCAAACATTCTGTGATTTGATGATTTTCTATCCCTTACACAGCAGAATCACCTACCAATCACATTTAATTGGCCTAGAGAGGTTCTAACTATAATTTATATTGCAGATGTTGTAACCATTTCAGCATTTTTCATACATTTAGATTATGCAACATGTGAAGGTCAATCTAAAAATTAACTCCTTCATAAAGCAGAATAAATATGGTCACTCTGCAGAATAAAAAGTATTTCTAATTATTTCCCCCCTCTCCCCCCCAGGAATTCTGAAGTTTTATCTATTCCAGTTGGAAACAGTCACATCAAAACTGATGGCACCCTGGAGCTAAATAAATAGTCTAGTTCTTCCTTGTGCCCTTTTTAAAATGAAAGGAAGCATATGTGTTTACTGAAGACAAATTTCAGGTATAAGCTCTTAAGAATTCTGACAACTCAAATAGGACCAAAGTCCCTGATGACACCCAGTGTCACACGTGCCAGGGTGCTGCAGTGGAAAAGTCACGTTTGAAGTCAATAATTAACACATGTTTGGAAGAGAACCAACCCTGCACTCCCCCTTGTTTGGGTGTGCCAGAGGTGTTAGCACATGTGTGAAAGTAAAACCACTTCCAGTGCCATCCTTGTTCTCTGCCAGGAAAAAAGGGGAAAGCTCTGTTGGGAAAATAGCCCTGTAGCTCAGTTTCCCTGAATATGGGTGTGTACAGCTTTATCAAAGTACGAGTGACTATGTGATGTGTAAAAGTTACAGGTTTTATCAGATAGCTTTCTTTTCCCCTTTGGCAGCCTTCCCTATTTTCAAATAGTGGAAAATTAATTCATCTGACCGTTGTCATTTTCCTGCAAAATTAAAAATATCCCAGCATAAGTTACATCCTTAATCCTTTCACTTTTACCTTTCAAAAGAGAAAATAACTATGTGGTGCTCAATTTCCAGCTCTTTCTTTGAGACAAATCCCACTTAGAGGTGTCACATCTGTAGTCATTTATTCCAAACTCCAGGGACTTTTACAGTTCTATTACACAGTGCTCCAAAATCTGTACTGATACAGCCTGTTCCTTCCTGTGAACCTGCTGCAGTCCTTCTCTGCCCAAGCTGGAGCACAGCATTGATGTGCTGAGCCCAACAGCCCGGCACTTTACAGATATGCAAAAGAGGGAAGGCACCTGCTTTAGGAAGGAACAAAAAAAGAGAAGCTGCACTTGTTGGGAACAGCTTCAGATCCTTTCCATCCTCCTGAGACACTCACTGCCATCCTGTCTGCTGCAGAAAATTCTACTAAGCCAGAACCAGAGTATAACCGAGTGAAAAAAGGAAGGATGTACTCTAAAGAGGCAAATAGAAGGGGCAGAAAAAGTGAGAGGGAGGAGAAATGGAGAAAATAAAGTGCCCATCAGTGAAGCTTTGCTGAGTGTAAGGACCCACCTGGTACCAGTAATGGTTATCAATTTAAGTTTAGAAGTAATGAGAGAAAATAAAAGAGATGCAAGATATTTGGGATATTAACTGTTAGTTAAGTACAAAATAAGTTGCAATGTCTGGACAGTCAGAACTATTCAGAAGAGATGTCAAACGAGAAGAGAATAACTTTCTTTTCTTACAGATGGCTTGTTTGGTTGGGTTTTTTGTTGTTGGCTGGGTTTTTTGTTTGTTTGTTTGCTTGATTTTTGTTAGAAACCATGTTTGACTAAAAATGAACATGTTATGCCTGGAAAGAAAAGAAACTGACAAGCAGAAAATAGAAGAAGCAAAATGAAGTGACCAAATTGTTTTGCCAATGAGTGGCAAGTCCTCCATTTGACTTAGGAATTTTGTTTGGCAATAAATACTTTCCTCTTCATTGCTATGTCTTAAAATAAATAAACCTTGGTGTTGCTGGACATATGGCTCTTGAGTGAAGAACAATGACTCCCTAGTTGACATTTTAGTTGCTTCCTAGAACTTGAAGATAAATCCTAGCAGCTGATCAGCAATAAACTGAATTTATCTTCTGCTTTGATTTGCTTTCTCCTTTCTGTGGACATTCCCCTCTCCTGGAGCTGAGAAAACAGCAGGAATCTCCTCCAGGAGCAGTGCTGCATGAAGTAACTTGGCAGCAGGTGCTCATCAGGAGAGGGGACAATCACCTTCCCTCATCTTCCTAATTAACCCACTGATCTATCCCTGTAGCACTGCTCGGGTTGTTTATTTATTCATGGGACTTTTAGCAAAACAAGGAAAAGCAGGTGCAGAAAGCCCCCAAAGCTCTCTGTTCACAGAACTCTGAGCTGTCTGCCACAGGCAAAGACACTGAGAGTGTTCCTCCAGCCACTGAGGCACATCCAGGAGAGGCTTCGGCATCCTCCATCAGGATGAGTCTGTCAGAATTCTGTGTCCTTCTCTGTGGGGAAGGGACTGGAGAAGTTCCTGAAAATGCCAGAGCCCTATGAAATGCTCTCTCCCTGGGGATGTACCAGCCACCCAGGATGGACCAGGAGCTGCAGCCTATCCTGTAGCCTTCAGGAATGCTGTAAGGTCATAAAAACTGTCACAGCATCAGTGTCAGGTCAGAGAAACACAGCTCTGGGCATGCACAGCCACAGCTCAGAGCTGGAGCTCACTCCTGTCTTTTTTACAACTAAAAAACCCTGGTGGCTCAGCTCCCTGGCTGACCCTCAGTCTCTGAAATTTACAAGCAGATTCTTGAAATAACCATAAAAGAGACTGCTTTGGGAATATCTCCCTCCCAGCTGGAACAATGAATGACAATGCAGGAGGTCTTTAAAAGATATCCAGTGTGGTTTCTAGACAAAAGTAGTCTGCATAGCCACAACAATTACCACAGGGCCAAGTGCTTTCTGCATATTCCCCAACTGTTTTCAACTCTCCCAGATCTCTTTTGAGGCTCTTGGATGAAAGATTTTGAGAAAATGTAAATGCAATCATTATAATACAAAGCTACTTCTGGATTTTCTGGACACAAGTGACTTTAATGGCATCGACAGCAATCAGGATGTGAAATTAGCAGGCAGGAGTCAACTCCTTCATCTCCCACTTTGTGCAAGAATGCATCTTGCTGTTTTAAGCCAGACACTAAAATAACAGAACAAAAGTAAAAATCAGAAGCAGTGAGTTTGCATCTAAGTGTCATTTTCTCTGCACACATTATTGCAATTCTTTCATTCCCTTGCAGTCTCTAATATGTTGAGATCAGTGGAGTTCCCTGCTGTGCCACCTTACACCTACAGAACTCTGCCTTTCTTTTTTTTGTCTCTTTTATAATGTCCTCAGAAAGGTCAAATAATTAATAGTATTAAGGACTTTGTGGCAGAAGTTGTTATCTATGCTGGATATATTACTTCTGTGAAGAAAGAATTTTAATTGGGAACTCTACAGCTGGAAACAGCAGAATGACAGAAATATATGTTTCTTCCTGTTTATTAGAGCTATCATTCTGTGTACATTTTTAAATTCCAGATTCTCTGTAAAATAGAGTTCTTTGACACAAGTAGAAGAGCAGCAGGAATATTCTTGCTGTGACCCTCCTTGCTTTTTTTGATAAGGAAAAGACAGGGACAGCTCATTCATCTCCAATCTCTCTTCAAAAGTAGCATATTTTCTTAAATAAAAACCCCAAATTTGAAATAACTGAGCAACTGAATTATTATCATCAAGGTTTCAGTGGAAACTAGCAAAATGCAGGCAGAAATCCAGAGGACATGACATTTGAAGGAATGGGAGCTCTAGAACACTTAAAAAACCAGCTGCAAAGGCACTAGAAGAGAACATTCAAGAGAATGCTGATGCCATTTCAGCTTTGTATAACCATTAATAACCATAATTAATATGCATATGCCTACTGTAATAGTCAATATTCACTAGTGGAGACCTTACAATGTCAAACACAGATTTTTAAAAATCATTTCTAACATTGGTATTTTTGGTTCGCTTCAGAATTCAAAGCTAATGACAAAGAAATGGTAAATGATAGGAAGGTTCCAATCCCCTTTTTAGAGCCTGAGAACAAAACTGTCAAGAGACACAGAGTCTGCATAAGTCCCCTTAATCATTATTCTTTTTGAATGTTTTCTCAGTCACGCTTTCTTTCTATGAAAAGATTTACAAATAACTCCTCTTTAGGTTGGGAGGATTTCACTGCAGAAAGAAACCCAGTGAGAGCAGCCCCGAGAAGTCACTGCCGACAGTCCCACATGTGCTAATAACTCTCTTGTTTGGAAATTTCCCTTTCTTCTTTTTGCAATCACAAAATCTCTGTGAAAGAATAGTCCTGATCTCCTTTCTGATCCACCACAAGAACCAGAGGTGACAACTCCAAGCACACCCTCATCCATATTCACCTTGTAAAAAGCCACTGCTCACAAAGGGCCCCTGAGATGAAAAACTGATTTATTTGTTTCAGGCTCCACTTTTGTACAAGTTGGAGGCATCAGTTTCCTGTTTCCAAAAGAATGAAATTAAAATGCTTTATGAGAAACACCCATGTAAGACAGGGTTTTTTTGTGGGTTTTTTTTTTATTTGTCTGCCTTAGGCTGAAACAAATTTTAAAAGAATATTTGATTAAAAGGGTACAATTGTAAGTTTGCGTGTTACAAATTTGGCAATAGTCAGTAGCTGGAAAAAAGAACCTATCTGTTCATTAGATTTACTATAACAATTTTGTTTCATGATTAAACTTCGTGTTTTCCACATGCACGCATTTATAAAAAATAAACTTTTATGATAACATACATATATATGTGCGTATACATATATATTAATATATAGACAGACAACTGTGCCATGGCATTTTAACAGCTGTACCAGGCCTTCCTTGATGACTGTCTCAAACAAAATTGAGCAGCAGTTTACAAGAAAAAGGACCATTTGTCTAATCTGTATGGCAAAGGCATAAATGTTCTATTCAAACAGAAGGCTTACAAAATCATCTGAAAATAGAGTATATTTTTCCTGATTTATGATGGCCAAACCATATGGGTGCTGAAGCATCCACAGGTATTCCAAACTGACCTGTTTTTCATAAATGTCAAAAATTTGTGATGTTTTCAAAAAAGCAGATTGATGACTGCTATCAAATTTGATAGCAACATCAGGTTCAGAAGAAAAATCTTTTTGTCATAAAAATTCAGCTGATTAATCAAATTCTCTTTCCTGCCCCATAGCAAGTTGCATTCCATACTGGCATATTTAATGGCAATTCGCAAAGCATTCCTATGACAAATTAACAAACATTTGAATGATTTGGGGTTTTTTATAGACCTGGAGTTCCTGCAATCCCTTAAAACTCCAATAAGAACACAGGGAAAGAAAAAGTATTTCATGTGAGAAAATATATTGGTAGAAGAATAATTGGAAAATGTCACATATTTTGTATCTTTGATTATTTTCTCCTCTTTACCAGTTGGCTTTAATAATAACAGTTTATGCCAGAACTGAGCAGCTGAATCAACTAATGAATAAAAAAATCTAAACACATTTCCATGTAGTCCTTTGCAGAAATAAAAAGTACTGCTGGGAATTTTGAATCATGAGCAAAGTAATATTTAATCGTGTATACATCATTCTCGTATGTTAAAATTTCTTGGAAAGGGGAATAATTATGTTAGTACTACTGTGTAATACAGAACTTGTAGTAAATAAATTCTTGACAGAAGGGAAAAAAAAGCCAGACAAATTAACAGCAAAGTGATGATGAATAAGCATTTCCTCCTACCTTTTTCCTTTGAAAATGTGAACTTTAGATAATAGTCTGTATAATTTCTAGTTCTATTCCTTTGGAAAAGTCTGAACTTTAGATAATTGTCTCTTAAGTATTCTAAAACTTTCCTTTGACCTTTAGGCCAGCAGAGCTGGAATCAAACACAACTATATGGTCCCTTGCAATCTAACAGCAACTCTTGTATTTCGTACCTTGGTTTTTTAACTCATTGAAGAAAGGACAGAAAATCCCTGCTGAAGAAATAGTGATGTAGAAGCACACATTGAATCTAAAATATACCAGTTTTATTGTCAACAGGGTGGAGATATAATTAGGACATGCTACCTTCTCTCTCTCTCTTTTTAATTTACAGACACAGAGCAAGTTAAAGCAGGAGATTTTGGATTCTGAGCCTGATTAAGCTCCCCCTTGTCTGAACTGCACCCAACCCACCTGAATCTGAACCTCACTGACTCTGGTTTGTCCATTCATCTCTTCCAAACCCCTGGTGCCATTTAGGCTTGACACTCCCACAATGGGAAGCAAATGCAGGCCAGTGAGGGTGTGAGATGTGCTAAAACAGCTCTGGCTGCTGCCTGTCCTTTCTCTCTCCTGCATTCAAGCAGCCAGTCACAAAGTTGTTTACTAATAATGCCACTGCTTTGACATGCTGTACTTTATTCGGATCACATCACTACATGGCACGTGCACTGAATGGTACATCTGTAAAGTGTAAGAATTAATGCAGGTTGCCAAGCTCTGGTTTAGAAAGAGAGATGAAATGGCTGTCAAATGTGCTCAGCATTAAAAATACATTATTAACACAGCAATTTGCATAGACTGATGGATCACTTTTGAAATCTACATATTCTAGTTAATTCTATTCTCTTGTTATTTTAACCAAAAAGTTTCAGGAAGTGATACAGTGTTTTACAGTGCTTTGATAAAATAATGCCTATATTTTGCATTTGAACCAAGAATTTTCCAGTACTGCATTACCAGATTCCTACAAAAATGCAGCAAGGATAAATAAAAAAAACCAAGATATCCTAAGGCTGTGCCATCTGCTTTTCTCTGGAGGGATAATGGATTCTCAGTCTTTCTATGAATACCGACTTAACAAATGCAGGGTGGGAGGAGAAGCTGGTGGCAGACAGGGATCTGAGCCCCTCAGGCCACAGTGACAGGAACAGCTTTAAACATTACACTGACTGCATGTTCTCTTCTGTGGAGAGCTAAATCTCCCTCAGATTCAGTGAAAGTCAAGAGTGCTTTTGGTAGGTGATGGAAAAGTTCCAAGAATTCCCAACCATGTTCTTCACCTTCCTCACTTCACACATATCCTCCAATTCTTACATCAGTGACTTCTAGGTCTGGAAAAGTTCACAGACCTCGTGACTACAAAGACAATCACAGATGTTTGAAGTGAATCTTTCTTTCTACAATATAAACTGTGAATATCACAGTAAAAAAACATAAAACTTAAGTAGGACTTAAAAAACTTAACTTTTGGGTCTAAGATGTGATGTGTTCTTGCCATTTATGTAATTTAACATCTGCTTCTCCATGCCATGTTAATCACCTTTTCCATTCCAATTCTGTGCTGAATGTACAACGGGGTTTAGTACGGATTGAAAACAATTTGCCAGTAAATCATATGCCAGCCCTTAAAAACTAAATCTGTAATCAGACCTATCAACCATATTGAAATTTTGTTGGAACACTAAAAGCCAAATTCCAGCCCTACCAGTGTATTTCTATTATGCCACTTACTTTTTACATAATGTCCACTTTGAAATACAGCAGCAGAAAGCAACCAGCAGACTATAAAAACAGCAACTAGCATTTATTGGAATGCTGCCTTTTTGTACTGGTGTAATAAAGGTCTTGTCAGCACTTCCATTACAAAATGCCAATTTTCAGAGGTTTATAACTCTGACATAACAACTTCCTATGAAAAGAAATTTAGAATGTGGACCCTCTGCCAAAGAGCATTAAAAGTTAAATACAGCTTACTTTGGCCAGGGCATTTTAAGTCAGAAAATAAATTAAAAACAATTCTGACTTAACATTTTCTTGAGCTGGTGCCACTGAAGAAAAAAATGTGGCTTTGATTGCAAAAAGTGCCAGATCCTGCAGTTCTTATACATGCAGAACTCCCTTGAAGTTCCCTGAGAATAATTTCTGTGAGAGCCCTGAAAGGAGTGCCATTATACATTTTTGTAAATGTCATCAAGAGTTATATTAGCTTTTTGTAATTTGAAAGACTGAAATGTTATGGTGTAACATTGCCCCTGGGCACACAGGCAGCATGATAATGACTTTGGGAAGGCATTCTGATATGCAGATTACATATAACAATAACAATTTGTTATCATCAGACCATTAATGGCAGTAATTTAGACCTCTGTCTCACACCCAAAGGATTCTCATGATGCCTTATTACATGCACACCTCTCACTGCAGCCATGGGGAAAACTCATGGCCTTTTAAAATGCAGGGAAGAGCAAAAGGCATCCAGAGAAGATGGTGAAAATAAACCAATTACACATCTATAGAGTGGAATAGTTGGAAAAAGTTTTCAAATTAAACATCGCAGATATTCTTTGGAATGTTTCTGGACAGCATGCAAACTTTACGTAGAAAAAACCTGGACTAGCCACAAGTTCCAGACTGTGAGACACAGCTGGATTATGGAGCATTAAAGCAGAAAGAAACACACATCTGAATTTAGATTCCAACCCCAGGACACACTGCAAGACCCCACCCTGGCTCTGTACAGGGAGTGACACAACACAGAGCTTGGAAAGAAGGAGTCAGGGAAAGCTGTCAGCACTTGAATTCTGCCTCACTACAGAGAAATTACAAAGGCAATGCTAATATGGGTGAATATATGAAAACTACAGCTCCAGTTCAGAAACTGTTTGGCGTTCTCATGGAATCACAGGGGGAGTGAGGTTGGAAGGGACCTCCAGAGGTCACCTGGTCCAACCCCTGCTCACCACAGGCTACCCAGAAGCCAGGACCTTGTCCAGGTGGCTTCTGAATGTCTCCAAGGATGGGAGTTCTAAAAAAGTAAAACATTTGTGCTCACACCGGAAATATAACTGTGACAAAACAAACAACATCTTATTCAGTGTTTCTCTTCATGCCATGAAGTTATGAGGTATAAATGTATAAAGATTCTGCAAGCTGAGAGAACACCTTGCAAATGGTTCCTTGTCTTCTAATTTGTGATGAAGAGTCTGATAAAGTACAAGTGAAATGTTTAGGCAGAAGCTGCAAAAAATACAAAGCATGATCACTTAAAAATATTAGAACAGATGGGGATTCTACTGGCAGAGTAAAATAAATCTCAATACACCAAAAAGACCTCTGTGGTCATGAAAAAAAACCACATAAAGTCAAAAAGGGAAGCAGAAAAAAAAAACAGTAGATACTTTGAGAAAGTTATATTTAGTTATATTTCTTTGCTGTGGAAAGAAAAAAAAAAGGAAAAAAGATTTAAGAAAAATAATTTTGGTTTAGAAAAAGCTATGGTCTATATATGAACTTTTGAAGCAAGTGGTTCTGCTAGACAGACTGTATGAGAACTCTATAGTTTTTAGCAACTACATCTTTTGATCTTGCCTGTTAGCACAGAAAAGGCACAAAACAAGAAAAAGTTGATTCATTATATTTTTTCCCATTCAAAAATAGAAAATATTAGTACAAAGAAGCCATAACAATGTGAATTAGATAAAGATGATACAGGAGGAGATATCAGGTGCAGAACTGAGTCTAAACTACCTCCCTCTGTATTCAGTATTGCAGCTCATATCCCAGATACCACAGCACCTCAGCTGCAGCTGCCATCAGACTGGGCTCCACCATCTCATCCCCTAACCAGCAAATTCCTCATGTCTCCTCTCTGGGACCTCCAGAAGAATCCAAAATACCCCTCCCTTAGAGCACTCCCGAAACCCTCAGCTTTTATCAGCCCCTAGGGAACTGCTCCCAGCTCTGCTGTGTTTGCACAGCACAAAGGCAGCACAGTGATTCAATGTTTTATCCAAATTCATACAGGAAACCCATAGCCAAGCTAAACAGAAGTGTTCCATACTCCAGAACAATTCCTCAATCCAAAATCCATCACTCATGTAGAGTGCTCTGAGATCACAAGGCCTTAATCTTCATTGGGGGAACACTGCATAGTTTACAGGAGGGTCACATATAATGGATGAAAATGTTGTAGGAAGTGACAGGACCAAGCTAAGCAAGGTTAGGGAGCAACAAAAAGGTTACATGAATTAGTTTTATTTTTTGTTATTTCCAATAACCTATATTTCAGTTTTAGGTTAGACTGAATGAGTTTCATATCACAGCACAAACAAAGCCAGAAAGTTTTACCTGTGTCTACAAAAGTGATGTGAAATTGTTATGTCATTAAAGAGAAGAAAAAATTCAGTGTTCGTGTTGGAGACAGACCAACATTCTTAGAACAGAACAATTTCATCAGCATTCAGGGATTACTGTTGGTGCTCCTTTTAAGGTTTAGGACTCCAACAGCAAACTCTACTCAAAACTCCACCTAGAGGACTTCATTCCTGACTGAACTCTTGGAGTTACATGTAGGAAAAATCCCAAACCTGCAGTTACAGTAGTACACAGTCCTTAGCCTACAAGCCAGAGTGAAGTGTGCTAGTGTGAGCCCAGGGTTAGTCAGGCTGGGCTGGGGGCTCAGCCTTTGCTCTCTGAGCACAGACAGACAGCTCCCACTGCTTCCCTGATTGCTGCAATCGGCTCCACATCCAGCAGTTACCTTTGGAGGCCCCACGGGCTCTTCCTCTTCAATACCATCAAGCAGACATCTGGTCCTTTTCTTCAAGTTCTATTTCTCTCTCCCTAACAAGCTGCCTTATTATCTCACTTCAAACAGGGGCCCATCTTCACTCCCTCTCTAATCAGTGCTGATTACCAAGTGTGCACATCCTATCATTTTAGGATATGCAAACTCTCTCCCCAGACTAGACAGGTCAACTGATGTATTTCATTCCTTTGCTGTGCTTGGCTTAGTGTGTAAGATCTCAGTCAAATCATGTATTCTTCCTCTTTCCTGCCCTCTGAATGGATTGCCTTCCAGGCAGATTTATTATATAAATATTACATGCTAATAATTACATAAACATGTCACTAATTACTGGCTGCTTGCCAAATAAAGTACGTCCTAATTAGACAGAGTTAAATGAAAACCAACAAAGTGACATATTTTACAATAGGATCACCCATAAAAATTACAAAATCAGGAACTGACGGGAAAATAACCTAAGTGATACAACCCCCCCCAACCAACTAAAAAAAAAAGTCTCACTTATTCTCTAAAGGTAGATGCCAGAAGCTGTAGTAAAAAAATAATTAAAAACTTTTGTGTTTCCTTCAGTGTGTCACTGCTGTATTTGCTGTGACAGAGAGATACAACCCATTCTTAAACAGTCACCTCCTCAAAATGAGTAAGGAGGAAATAAAAAGGTATGTAAAATATAAAATATACTTATTTGAGCACACCAGACAGGTTCAGGAAAATGCAAAGACACAGAATTCACATATTAATTAATGCCATGGTCACCCTGTAGGAACAATGGCTGTGATTCCAACAGTAATTCCTTCCTTGGGTAAAACACTTGTGGAATTGATTCAAAACAAGATGCAAATTAGAACATCATCTGAGCCTGTTAAACTCACATTATAATGTCGGTTGTGTCACAGTTAATCAGATAAGCCTTAAGACTAATAATGGAGGATCCATGTGCAAATAGTCTGATATAATGACAAAAGGAGATTTTTCCTAATCAAAGGAAAAATTAACAGTTAGCAGGTGATGATTCCTGCTTAAATTGTTTTCACTTTTAGCCTGTTTATTCTTCCTCTAGTAGAACAGTGTTGGTAGACTTTTAATCTTTACTGCAACTGAAAGTTTAAAATGAGACTCCTATCTAGTTTCTCATTAATTGACAAAAGTGCAATTAGAGCAACTAATTAATTCCTCCTAAACAGTCTGTATTTAGGATATGACAAAGCAAAGAGATAGTCTGTAATGAGAGCAATCAATACATTTAAAAGAGGAAAGAGAAAGGAAGAAAGAAAGGAAGGAATAGAGAAAGAGAGAAAGTGAAAAAGAAAGAAAGAGAGAGAGAGATAGAAAGAACAAGAAAGAAAGAAAGAGAAAGAAAGACAGGAAGGAAGAGAGTAAGAAAGAGAAAGAAAGGGGAAGAAGGGGATGAAGAAAAAAAAATGACAAAGGAACGAAAGAAAGAATAAAAAAAAGAAAGAAGAAGCAAGAAAGAAAGAAAGAAAGAAAAAAGAAAGAAAGAAAGAAGAAAGAAAGAAAGAAAGAAAGGAAGAAAGTAGACAGAACGGAAGAAGAAAGGAAAAGAAAGAAAGTGGAAAGAAAGAAAGCCGAAAGATGAAAAATAACGAAAGAAAGAAAGAAAGAAAGAAAGAAAGAAAGAAAGAAAGAAAGAAAAAGAAAGATTCTTGTGCCACATTTAACAATCAGGTACTTAGAGATAAAATCCAAGTATTCCAAACAAAACAAAAGCTAACCATGAGGTGAACACAGAAAAACTTGATAGATGTAACATGACTCTGCTGGGTAATATATTGAGGTGGTGGTGAGGCAGAGGTTCTATCGGAACCTTTGGCCTCAGGACATCATTCTTCCTATTCAGAATTAAACCCATTTCCAGGAAATCAAACATAATCAGTGAAAGTCATGAGTCCATGAAAATTTCCACCACAGAAACTGCTTTTTGCAGAAAACCTGGAGGAATCAAGTGTACCCATCAAGCCACAAGTGGTACTTAGAAATCTCTTAACTCTTTCAGAAGGTAGCTGATTAAAAATCTGGAAATTTATCTGCAAATATTATATATTCACTTAGCTATAAATACTGCTATGAAATACTTCTAAAGTCCTAGAATATCATAATCATGGGTGCTGTGAGTTTTTAAGGAGTTATGTTAGAGCACTTAGGGAACCTTTGGTTAAAGGCTGCTGGAGCAATGTTTCAGAGAATCCCAGGATGGGTGAGGCTGGAGGAGCCCACAGGGGCTGCTCTGGTGCCACCTCCCTGCTCCAGCAGGGCCATCCCAGAGCACAGGGCACAGCAGTGTGTCCCTGTGGCTCTGGAATATCCCCAGGGAGGAGACCCCACAGCCTCTCTGCACACTCTGCTCAGGGCTGGGCACTGCCCAGGACAGAAGTTGTGCCTCCTGTGCCCGGGCAGTTCCTGGGCTCAGTCCCTGCCCTCTGATTAATTCCAAGGAGCTGGTACTGCAGGTACTGCTGTTAGTGCAGAAGTTTTGCACTCGTAAGACCACCTTTCTGCCTCCTAAGCAGTTCAGTCTTGAGACCTTGATTTAATGTCTATTTTCCCATTATGTATCTGAAATTAAGTCACAATGAAGATTCAATTTGTTCTTCTCTGCTAATTCTTTCATCCATGTGTCATGTTATTACTAAACCAGACAGATTTTCAAGCTAACTTACTGACCAAATTCTTTTGCTTTCCTGTTTTGTTTTCACAACCTTGTATCCCTTACTCACTCTTCTTTAGATTTATTATGAAATTAATGCAATAAACTGGGAAAAGAGAGCTAAGGATGTTACACTACTGAGCTTGATGAAACTCCTATAACAGGAAAATTCACAGCTGTCCAATCCATTCCCTCATCATGAGTAAGCACTGTCGTGCATATGGTGCACAACACTGACCTCAGATCTTTTTCACTCAGATTGCATCTGGTTCTCAATTAGTTTGATTTATAAAATGAAGCATAATTGACGTCTTGGCAACATTCTGTTGCTAGCAGCACAAATAATAAATTAAGAACGAGTGAAGTAAAAGTCTCTTTAGTCACGTATGCATAATGGCAGGCTGCATGTATTTGGGATTAGCCTTGGTCTCATCACTCCCACTGGATGCTGTTTGAGGTTTGGTCATGTTTGCACTAATGTTCTGCAGTAACGGTGCAATTGCGGTTGATTCAAATGACCAAAAAAAGGACAGTCTCTGAAAGGATGGGATGCTGAGGGAATTAGTCTGATTTTCCAATGTGCATATACAAGTCCTCTCTAGTTGTCTGAAAGTTTGCATTTGGGAGGCTTGGAAAGAAGTTTTCACCACAGAGCTGAACTGAAACAGGATGGAAAGGTTAAACAGCATTTGGAACAGAGGCTGCCAGGAAACACTTTGTCTGTGCAAAACTGTAAAAAGTACAGACGTGCTGGGGAGCACAGCAGAGCTGAAGAGGAGCTGGAGATGCCTGGAAGAGGACAATCAGCTTACCAGATGGCCCCCTCCTTGCTGGTTCATCCATCAGGTTGGCCTGTGCAGTCCAGTGAAGACTTGATGGATCACCTCTGGCTTAGGGCGGAGGAGAGAGGGAATCTGTCTGGAGTCCTGCATCCTGAATACAGGAGAGGAGTGAATAAGGATTCAGATGGACAGAACGGACAGAATGGTCACAGGGTGGAGGAGCTGGCAGCTGAGCTAGCCTCTGAAGAGTTGATCCTAGTTCTCTGTTTCAGCTGTCTGCCCCAAGAAGGAGTCACCCCTTCAGCCTATTGCAGTGGTGAAAAGCATATAATTGTGAGGAGCTTAAATCACCCAGACGGGGCTAAAAAGTGTTTGCAGAAGAACTGCACTGAGTCTTCATTTGGTTTGTGGTTCTAATCAGAAAGGAGTCTGGAAAGAGCTGCGATGTGCATGCAAGAAGAAAGCTAGGAAAGACAGCAGAAGCAGGTGTCAGTGAAGGACAAAGGATTGGAGTGGAAAAATGCTGGCCTCCCATCTACATCAATGCAATCACTTCAGAAAACAACACCACAGACAGCCCTGCCTGGGAATTTGTTTCAAATCTCACTCAACTGATAGTCAGCATCAAGGAAAAACAGAAGTTCAGGGAACAACAGGACACAGCTGATAGTGATGATAGTAAAGAAAGAAGGGGGAAAGGAAGCAGAAAGTTATCAGCAGAAAGATAGACACTGAGAATATTGTTACCAGCATTCTCAGCTGGGTGGGACTAACGCTGCAGTACCATGGCAAAGTGTAGCCTTGCTAGGAATAGTAGAGAGGAGTCAGATATATCATTTCAACTGCAATGTGAAATCATACAATGAAAATGGAAATACATCCACTGCCTGGCAAAAGAGAAACCTCTGAGCACCACTGGAATGTATTGAGGTTCCCTGGGAATATTATCATTAACTTGGAATTCTACCAAGTCTTTTAGAATCTGAGAATAACCTAAAGATGTATAACACTGATTTCCTCCTCACGTAGCTCATCACTTTGTCACTGAGAAAGGGCTCCTCTCTTTCAGTTCTTAGGCACAGTCTGTTACTTCACAGTGTGACATTACATCTTAGAATTGTCAGATATGCAAATAAGAAAATTGATTACTTTTCTCACAAAGGATGATCTAGCATGTTTTCTGATCCAAAGCAGTTTCAGGCAGGTGAATTGTCTAAGGACCAAGGGTAAAGGAACCTGAGTACAATAAACAGGGAACTGCATGAATTATTTCAGGGATTTGCCACTTGCCACCCAATGCACAACCACTCACTCCAGCAGAGCTGTTTGCACTGGCTGAACATCACTTTTTGCATATCAATGGAATGGAAACTTGAATCAGTCCTTTCCCTTCCATGGTGTCCCTGCTTGCTGCCACAGTGAGGGAGGTGTGGCAGCACAGTGTCCCCAGGTGCCCTCCCAGCCCCACCATGACCCTGACACACTCTCCAGCAGCAGAACAAGGCACACGAGAGCTACCTTTCTTAAAAGAGGCTCAGCAGTTTAGGATAACTTGCAGTCCATCAGGAGAATATATTACTTCAGGCCTGTAAATCACAATATTTTTAAGCAGAGAAAGGCAAGTATTCATCCAAAATATAATTAAATATTTTCTGGAAAAAAAAATTAGTGCCAGATTATTCTTAATCCAGAGAATGACAATGTTTCATAGAGCTTAGTTACCTCAACTATCACATGATTTGTTTTGATAATATTTAGACCTTCCAACTCAGCAAAATAATGTCTTTATGCTTTGTTTTAATTTCTTTCACTTACAATTTCTAATAGAAGCAAAGAAGGAACTTATTGAACTAAATCTTTCAACCACGCTACAAAGGAAATATTTCAATAATTTTGTATTAGCAATTTCATTATTAACTCTATTATTCATAAAAAAATCAATAAACTGAGGTTCTTCTGGGATGCACAGGTTATAAAAATGTTGAACTTTGCTATTTAAACAGCTTCAGTTTAAATGCCATGTTGAGAAAAAGATGGATAGTATGATATTTATAATACATTTTTCACACGGTGAACTCTCCTGAAGAAACTTGATGTGTGCCTGTGGATGGCAGATCCTGACACACAAGTGCCAGATAATAGGGGAATACTTTGTGTTTATTATTTATTAATACATTGCAATGCTTTATTTTTAACTGCTCCTTTCACACTGCTTGCACCTTGTTATGCAAGTATTCCTTGTGATTTCTGGTGACAAACCCACATCTATTAAAAGAGATGTTGATCAATGCTTTCTCTTAGATTATGCCTCAAATTCCTTTACGTCTCCTGGAAGTTTTTCCATACCACTAATATTGACAGATGGTAGAAAAATAATAAGTTATAAGATGCAAGACTGAGCCCCTCACTTAATTTGAAGAAAACCACTAACAAGGATGTGATTTGGTATGTTTTGGAGTTTGAAAGTCTAATTACTGTTATATAAAAGAAATGAGGACGATAATTAAACTCATTAGAAATACATAAGCATGTGCTTTCCCTCAAGCACTGCCGTTGTGGAACACCCTCTGGCATGTGGCAGCTGGACCACAAAGTTTCCCAGAATTGCCTGAAACTGCAGCAACGTGCAAGGATGTGCTGCTCACACCCAAGGGACCATTTGGGTGCTGTCATTCTGGATGTTCACTGCACAGCCACCCAGAAAGGATGGGTTTAATGATGTTCTTGCTCTGGTAATTTGTACCTGGGGTCAGAGCTTAACTTTGAAACTGGGCAAAGTGGAAGGAGGGCAGTGAAACGGAGGAGTCACCTCAGAGCTCTCTGAGGGATGTATTTGGAGAGAAAAGTCAATCAAAAACACAGAAGGAGCTTCAGCTGGCAGCTGAGACAATGGCAGAGACACTTATGCCAAAAGAAACTGTTTCAGAGAAAGACTTATTTTAACACATGAGAGTTGCTCTGGTGGGAACAAAAGACTCACCCTCCAGGTATGTATTTGACAGATGCTGCTAAAAATACTTTGATGAAAAAAGATGGGGAAAAATCCAGGGTTTATTTTATTGAAACCACAGTGACAGAGCAGTACTTTAAAAAAAAAAGTGATAATAATTTATATTATTATTTGGATATTTAAGAGTGCTTGTACATAATTGTTTTCCTCAGCTATTATGAAAGTTTAGAAATATTTGGTTTTTAAGGGTAAAGAGGTGATGAAATATAAAATAATCCATAGTATACAAAAGTGGTTGAAGTGATTATAGCAGGCCATTTCTTTTAAAACACCTGACACAGTGCCTGTACTTTTGAGGCAGCACAAAGAGGACATAAGCAAGATTTGACTTGAAGGAAAGAACAAAAGAAATGGACTTTTAAATGTGATCACTCTTGGAGGTGTTATATGTATCGTAGTTGTATTAGACTAAGTGTGGCTGAGAATAAATATTAAGTTTGTTAGAGAGATCCAACAGAACAGTTCATCACTTAGGCAGATATATAAAGCTTCAATTAAAAAAACCTCAAAACATTTCACTATGCACTCACTAGAATCAGGACCAAATTCAGAGCTCAACTTGCCAGATGGACACTGAATATTTGAGGGAGAGAGGAGGCTGATTACTGATAATCAGCCTATTCCAAGCCAAATCAGGCTATTCAATTTCTGCAGGAATAGGAGCTCATGCCAGTAAGGTTCTTAAGCCAAAGGTAAGCCCTGCCCATGGGCCAGGCAACCCAATGCTCTGCTACATAAGCCCTATAAGATGTATGGAATATTCCATTTATCCAGGAAAGATGCACCATTTCTTCTGTCAGAAGAATTACTGCATCCAAAGGCACTGTGGAATGTTCAGTTTGGGGTTTATTCCATTAGGAAACGGATTCTGGCATCAGAAAACTGGAATAGCAATGGCAACTTGTCGTGGGAAAGACTTTAGTTCTCTTTATGGCAAAGATGTGTTTGGTAGGTTTTGACAGTAAAAATTGCATTGGCAGTGTATCAAAAGGTTTGCATGTGTGAAAACACCCCTATCACAGAATTCTGTTCTCCCTTGAACAGTCTAAGGGAACCTGAAAATTTCAATGTTGAAAACAGATACTGCTGTTGGTTGGGATGAAGCAGAAGATCCATGGACTGGCACTGGATTTTAGGTAATGCACTCTGAAGACCATTTACCTGAAAAAAAAGGCTGTCAACAAATTCTACTTCCATTTCCAGAGGTCTCATTTCAGTTTTCTGATGCCATGACAGTACAAAATCCTCATCAGTTGTCTAAATTCCTGTCGGGTTTTTGTCATTTACTGTGAGCCTACAGTTTTTTTTGGAAGGGTTAATTCTAGTCAGTCTACAACACATTGCTAGAGTGTATCAACACTTGTCTAAACATCAGATATTTTCATCTGAAATTTGAGAGTTTTCTGGTTTGAAGCTTCTCAGACACACCACACAAAAACCAGATTTTCATTTTTTCCCCTGCTTCTGTTCCTGTGGAGAAAACCCAGCACAAAGGCACGTGAGAAGTGCCCAGAGATTCAGTCAGGAGTTTGTGCAGTCAGAGACTTGTTACGTCACAGAATCATAGGTTTAGTCACAGGTCTAACACAGAAAACATGACATGATTTTCATGTAGCATTAACTTCTTATATTTTTTAAATATAACTCTTATTATTTCTCTTGAGAAGGGATAAAGGTTCTTGCACCTGGCAATCCAAATGCTCAGTGTGCCTTGATTACAGCTTGGGAGGGCATGATTGCCTTGATTTGTATGATCACTCACTGCCCAGGAACCCAAGGCATTAAACTGACAAACCCCACCAGTAATGGACATCTGAGCTCAGAAAAGGACAGAAGGAAAGTATCAGGAGATATGGAAAATAAAGATGACTAAGAGATGATCTGCAGGCATTCAGTGAGATGTATGATGGCCTTTAAATTTATATTTTTTATATTGTTTACATCAGAAAGGCACCACAGCCTCTACAGTTTTGTGTGTCTTGTCTACAGAAGGGACTGCAAATATGAAAATTCAACAAACCAAGCAAATGAAGAACACCAGGGCACCATTTCAAGGCACAGATTCTGCTGTGAACATGGCATAACTCCTATATATGTAATAAAATCTGAGAAATGTTTTGGGTTTTGGTTTTTGTGTGGATCCTGATGAAGATACCTGTTGTCTCACTTAGTTAAACACATTTCTCAATAACAACGTGGCCAGTCATAATATTTGCAGTGTGTGTCAGCAGCACAGTTAATTACTGACTATCATGGGAACTTGCCTGAGGGTGATCTGGAAGCTTTGAACAACAGAACCAGCCTGTGTGCAACAAACTAAATTGATTAATGCTTATGTTCTACACAGGAAGGGAACAGTCCAAATCACAGGCATCTTATGTATTCTTTGGCATGAGGGACAGAAAGAGGACACTGCAGCTTTTTCTCCTGGCAGGTACCAAACTGCTCTGTTGGCACAGCAATGCCACCATGTTCAATGTCATCATTACATGGTGGCCAAATGACACACACCTAAAACACAAGAGAACCCAAAAGGGCAATCTCATTTCTTAGGAGAGGCACTGCTGCTTATCTCCACCCTCAAGAGAATTTTGAAGGAAGGCAAGGTATTAAAAAGGATTGAAATAAAGAAATTTGTTAATCCTAGCATGTAAAAGTTGGGTTTCTCCAGGAGGCTTCCTGAGAAAAATCAGTCCCTGTATGGTATTCACAAAAGGACAGCATTTCTTCAGCAGCTATCAAGTTTCTGCTGCCTTGAAGAATTAATTTGGCAGGGCCAAGACTCTGGGAGGAAACTGAGGCTGAGGACACAGTGAGGAAGATGTCAAGGATTTTGGCCATCAGCGTGAGGAAGTGTTTTTCTGTTCCAAGCTTTACTGTGTTGAGCATTGATCTGAGCTCCAGAAAGGAGAGGAGGGTTTGTTACAGGCAGTTCCTTTCAGTTCCAAACCACACCAACTTGGTTATGGATAGCCCAGACTCTCAGTAATACAAAAAAAGGAGAAATTTAACTTGTGAATTCAGGGGTTTTTTAATGATATTGGTGTTTTTCAATATGAATAATCACTCATGCTTATCTGGTGGATATATTCAAGACAAAGTCATAGTCAAGTTCATTGTTTAAGTGGCATAACTATATAAAGACTTACTGAATACCCATGATGTTTAAAGAACATAAAAACTCACCTCAGCCAAATTATACCCTGATTTTGGCTCTGACAGGAGTATTTGCTTCCTGTGGGAGATCATGTTCTAACATCAGCCACGCACTGCACCCCTGACTGAGCAATCTTGACAGACAAGGATGGCATGCATAGTTGGAATTTTATTATTGGATACTGAAGGATTAAATCAGAAAAGCATCTTCAAGCAGATTTTTAATTTCAAGAGATTTCAGGTGGTTCTTTTAAGAGGATTTTCACATTTAACTGATTCAAACACATTAAAAATTGCATCAAACTGAGTGACAATGCTGTAAAAAATTTGACTGATTTTTCTAAACCTTGTTCCATAGAAAGTTTCCTCACTCCCACTCAGCTCAGGACTCATTTTGCCATTGTCTGAGAGTAGGAGCAGGACTGGGTCTTAAACAGGTAACAGATTGGAAGGACAAGGGTAATTAGCGACAGGAGCTCAGTATTTAAACATGAAGAGAAATGCTAAGATCTTTTTTACTTTGTCATGCTGTGCCAAGCAAACCACCTCACATTTAGGATGCTCAATTCAATTTGTGTTACACTGCTGATGATTATGGAATGCATTTTGAAGAGGTTTGTTTTATCTTCTCCAGAAAACACACAGAGACTCATTTACTACAAGAAAATAGAGATATAAGTAGAGACACACTTTGTGAATGCTAGAGGAGAAAAACACATCTAAAGAAAAGGAAAATACAGGATGTAGTTAAGCAGGTTTAAAAACTTAGGTGTAGTGTCATTTAGCAAAACAATGTCATCATGCTTCTAGACTGAAACTGAGAGAATAAAAAAATGCAAACAGCATTTCCTCTTTAATTGACATTTCATGTACTGCTTTTACACTCCTGCACATACATCTCACACATACGTCTTCCAATTAGCAATGGACTAAATAGGGCTTTTCTTTCTTACAATTTCAAGTAAGAGACTGAATTTGACTAGAATTCCTGGCAGGATGTGCTTTATTAGAGAGAGCCAAGATAGAACAACTTTGCTGAATATTCGAGTAAGTACAAACACATTGAGCACTCTTTATAGCATTCTTGGGATCAGTCCTAGCTCCATCTCTCACCTGACCTTCAAACAGATCTGTGTGCCAAAGAAAAGGATCAGTATAAATTTATTGCCCAACAACATTAAATGGGTCCTTTTTTTCCCATCACATGTGTCAATGGTCCTTCTACAGCCCTGCAAAATGACATTTTGCCCTTCCAGAAGTGCTCCAAAGCACAGTGACTCAAAGTGCCCTTCTGGGCTTTGCTGACCTGAGGGATTTCTCTTTCTAGCAAAAGTTCCTCACCAAAATACTTTAGAACCTTTAAACACACAATAAACAGGCTGAAAAAGTGCTTTCTTTGGGAGATTTATTAGATACTTAATTTTATGTTCCCATCCATAAACAGTCAATGTAGGAATCAACATTTATTTATCAACTAGGTTTCAGATTTTCATCTTACGCCATCTCCCTGGAATTTCAAATTAATAGGAATAATAAAGGCAGTAAATCCATCCTTTCATTTTATCTAAGCCAGTGAACTCTCTTCTGAATCTAAATTCCATATTCATTTTATTTTTCTTCTTATCTATGTTAAAGGTATTGGAAATAGCTTAAAGAGATATAATGTAGGTACCATTCAGCAGATTATTTAATTGACCAAAGGACTGTGAAAGTAACTGGAAGTCAACAAAACAATTCAAAAGTAAGTTGCTGAGATACAATTGTAGGTAAATTGTTCTATTTACCTTCATTTTTCTTGATGGTGAAATTTGGGTTGTTGACCATTTCAGGAAGAAGGCTGTACAGGAAATAATGCCCATTTTTAGGATCATCCTTGTCAACAGCACTGACAATCTGAATTACCTGCAACACAAATGGGCTCATTAAGTTTTCACACTCCTGATAAACAGTGCTGCAAAAAAAAAAAAAAAAATCATTGATTGGATTCATTTCACTTCTTTCCATGCCAGATTAAAAAAAATAATGTATAACTTTGCAAAGTTTTTTTATAAAAAGCTTTTATAGACCTTAGACTGAAAACCTTGGGAAGAGGAGCTGTATCTGCCCCTTTTAAAATGTTTCCAGAACAAAGAGCCAGCAATAAGGAGAGACAGGTAAGAGAGGCAAGCAGAAACTGCTGCTGATTTAGACAAGTAACAAATAATTATTCAACAAAAAAAGGAAAATTGGGCTCCAGAAACACTCATATTGCCTATGGCAATCTTTCATTTATATGACCACACTTCTCACTGGACCTGGATATATATTTAATATAATATATATTTAATCCTCTTTATATATAATATAATAATAATTATTATTTTTTAAAATTAATTTGGATGTGAAATTTTAGACGAGAAAAAATCAAAACTGAAGAAAAGAAAAAAAAAAGAAAATATTGAGGGCTGTATTTTTCCCCCTTAATTCTAATAAAACCTCAGTTATTCCTGTACTAGGAAGGTATGCTTTACTGTTTTTTTAATAACATCACAATTAACTAATGATTCCTAGAATAATGTCAGATAATTAGGTGAGACGAGTGTTTTGGATCGTTTGGATAACTTTGAATAATCAAATAACTTTTTATGAAGTACCTCATGTGATTTACATGACCAACTGCAGTGACTGAAGAGGATTTACATTTACAATTTTTACCTTCTACATTACTCAGGTACTGCAGCTGAGCATCTTCAAATCATACAAAGCTGCACAGGACTATGAAAGGAAGAAATACTGTTTTAAAATAATAGGAGGTTTGGGGGGGATTTTTTGATTATTGGGGGGTTTCTTTGTGATTTTTTGGTGTTGTTTTTATTGGGGTTTTAAAAATATTTGGTGCACTTGCTTTAGATTCTGAAAGTTTTCCAGAGAAACAGAAACAAAACCAGCCATGGATCCAGATCTGGTATTCAGGGCTAGTTAGCTCATGCTAGATGAGGTTTATAAGAAATTTAATTAGAATTATTGAGCTTTTCTATGTCCATTGAATCCAATTAACAATTGTCTTATGCATTTATTTGTAATGCCTAAAGCAATGCACCAATAATTTCTTGCACAATTAAATTCAAATTAGGAATCACTAAAAATTTTACTTTTAAAGAATAGAGTAAAAAATGGGAGCCGGATTTGATTCTGTCCAAGTTCGTAGACTTTTATTTTAAAATTTCCACATTTCCCTAAGAAAATGCCAGTAACTAACACTTTTTTCTGGTTTAACCACAAGGACTATCAATCTGTATGTGTTATATATATGACAATAGTCAAAATCATATTTATGTTCTTCAAGAGTCAAAGGATAACCACAGGGATCACACCAAAACATAAATATTTGAAATTAGGTATGTAAAAAAATATTTGAGCAAGAAGCAAGATTTGTAGGACAACCCAATTTAAGCAGGAATGTGAGGCAATTAATTCCTAGCCTAATTGTATTCTGGACAGATCAGTTTTATCATTAGTATTATAAAAAATCTTCTGAAATAAATACAAATTGTTAAAATACCACATAAATAGGTTTCTTTTTTTTTTGAAAACTGCATCTCTCAAGGTGAAGACCTTGATAGGATTTCAAACAAATGTATTAGAAGAGATGAACAAATTAAAAAAGGCCTAATTCAGCTTTTTTGCTTTTTTTACTTTAAGAAGAAGGTCTCCAATTTAATAGCTGAATAACAGATCCTAAAGTGGGAAAAATATAAATAGTGAAAAAATATCTAAGTAGCTTCTGTCTGTCCCAGTGCAGAGATGGAGTCATTTGCAGATGGGAAATATTTTCAGCTTTCTCTTTGTGGAAGTGTCAGGCACTAAAGCACACACTGTGCTGTGTCCAGGGCTGGAGCAGGTACCAGAAATTCATCATCATAGGGAAGTGCAATTTGGGCTGGAATCCTAAACAAGACAGATATATTTAGACAGATATACTTTATGGCTGTTCAATTTTTCAAACACTGATAGAACGGGAAAGCAATAGGGAAAAAGGATAACGGCAGAGTGAAATCTAGAAGGGCAAGTGCACATAACAGGTGCAGTTTATCTGGTTGTTATAATATTTTGTATATACTGGTATTCCATCCAATCCCTTCATTGTTTACAAAATCCTTCTTTCTCTGAAAACACACCAAAAATTACATGCAAAAGACAGGCTTAGTGCAATACTACATTTGTTGTGTTTCACGCACACATCACAGAATTAAGTTAAGAGTTCCCATAGCAACCTTATTTCTTTGTGCATTTGCATTAAGATAAGCTCTTAAAAAAAAAAAAAAAAACACAACAGAAAACATAATATATATGCAGTTATATGAAACTGTGGTATCTCTTACTCCACAGGGGTGAGAGAAGTCCAGTAATTCTCATTTCCAAGTTTTTATTAGTGTGCTGATAGGCATATTTTACTTCTCTATGTTGTGTGGTCACACAATGGAATATGACTGAAGTCATTCTCCAGCTCTTAATTTATGGTTCACGGCATGGTTGACAATCACAAAATCACAATCACAGAACCATTAATTTGGAAATAACTGCCAGTCCATGCGAGCTCCCAGCACTGTTCCCACAGCCCAGAGCTTCGTGCCACCTCCAGCCCTTCCTGGCACACCTGACAGGAGCAAGGGCCACTCCAACCCTCCTGCGAGCAGCCCCCGTAGCCAAGGGCACTCAGCCAACTTTCCATGGGCCCAAATTCTCCTGCTGTCCCCCTGTGAGCCTGCCCGGCCCAGCAACCTGATGCGCCATTCCCTCTGCCTCCTGTCCCTGTCGCCTGCCAGCACAGATCCCCCAGACCCTCCCCGGGCTGTCCCCTCCCTGGAAGGCGACTTGTGCATGAGCCCCAAGCGCGGCGGTCTTTGCCCCCCCCCCCCCCTGAGCCTCCTTTGCCTCCAGGGTGAGACCCTTCCAGCCTCCCTCAACCCTCCTGGGGCTACAGACCCTTCCCCAGCCCATTCCCTGCCCTAGGACACCTCCAGCCCCTCAGGACTCTCTTGTTGTGAGGGCCGACCCAAAACTTCCCAGAGCGGAGCGTCCCCAGCAGGCGATACAGGCACTGCACTTAGACCGTGACTGCACCCCATGGCTGGCACAGCCCAAGTGCAATTGGCCTCTTGCCCACTACAGATGTACTTTTCTCTCCTGGTAACAACTTACAATCCAAGGGTGTCCATTATGCCGACCTGGTCTTAATACTGTCATAAAGCAAAACAAGATAGGTTCTTTTTCTTTCACTACATTATCCAGTGAAAGATTAATAACCTTTGGGCCTGCTCCACTCATGAAATTTTTATGAAATTCTTACATGTAAAATTCAACTTGCATGCTTTGTATTAACTATTCATGACCTGCACATTGCATTTGTACATACCTTAGCAGAAACTTAGCAAAACAGCAATATTTTGTTTAGCAGACCAGTGGATTGTAATGAATAGTTAAATGGTCCCTAGGACAACGTGACTTTATAATTTGTAGGTTTGTATTGCAGTTCTTACAAAAGCCACATGGCATTGAAAAAATATATACGAGGATAAATAGAAAAACCAAAGTTATTTTCAACGATCATAAACTATCTACGTGGCAATTTCAGAACATGATACTGTTTAAAAGGACTTTGTCCTGTGATGGAACTTGTTACCTCAGTAAGAATGGTGCCTTATCATAGTAAACACTTTCCAATTTTGATTAAGACTGATCCGCCAACTCTGGGAATGCTTTTGCAGTGCCATGTGTTTTGGTTATTCTGTGTACTTTGCAGACTCAAAACCGTAAGAGTAGAGCCACTCACAGAGCAATTTAACTTTGTCTGAAGAGTCAAATGAGGTTCTGGCAGTAAAGGGATGGCTCTGCTGAAAAGGCAAGCTCTACCTGAAGAGTTCACCATTAGAATGAAAAACAATCTAGAGAAGTTGAATAAACGAGACAAACTGTGGGAGTTTGGAGAAGCACTGTGCTCAGGTTTTTATATTGCTCCAGTGTAAAGCTGAGTTCAGCTTCTTATATCCCACTGTCTCCACTTCTCAAGTAAAATTTTGGAACTCTGTTTCCAAAGCAATAGCACTTCTCTGGAAAAGTTGAGGATGGACTGGGGACTCGTGAGTAAGGCCACTTGCCATTCACATTACAGAGTTCCTGCTCTAGGACTACAGGAAAAACCATTTAATGGTGCTGGAAAGCAACCAACAGCACAGCTAGAGTCAGCAAACCAATGAATTGCTCGGTTTTGTGACTGACAATTATGCATAAAAACAGGATAATCAGGAAAAGGCACAAAAAAAAACCCCAGCTGATTGTGGCTTAACTTAGGAGGTACGTAACCAGTACTTCAAATGTTGGGGTTTGCTTCTTTTTCACTCCTAAAACTGATAAAACATTTCGGCAACTTCTGTTGTGTGTAAAATGTGCAAGGAGCACAAAACTACAAACATAGACAATGTTATTTCCTTCTTCTCCCTTCCCTCTCCTATCAGCAGACTGTTTGGTACCCTTACTCTTAGCAGTAGGTCAAGGCAAGGAAAATGCATTGGCTGCATTGTTATCAAGACATTTTGTAAGCCATTGTGTCACCTTCCTAGCAAAAAAAAAACAAAAAAAAAGCTGTACTCTTGCTACTGCAATTCTTATCAGAACCCAAAAATAGACCACTTCGAAACGTGAACTGGAATAGAGGTGCACCTATTTAGTGGCTGAACATAAAGTTCCAATAGTTCAAATATAATCTCCTTTATGGAAAATCAATTCGATTTAAACGGAACTGCAAATGTCAACAACAGGAATTACCTTAAGACAATGGCACCTTCTTGCATGTGTACATTTGAAGTTTCCAAAGCTTTGGAACAAACCATCCAAGTAGGCTGTTTTGCTGTGTTTTAGGAGTGATCTTTCTCTTATCAGCTATTTCATAACTGAGATATATGATAGTTTCTTGATTCTACATCCTGGCTTACTAATAGGATTTCTTCCAGAAACGTGAGTATAGAAATAAGAACAATACAATAAGGCAGTGGTGTACTAAAACTTACAGGAGCTGATGATTTTTTGAAGACAACTTCAATTAGAAACTAACTTGGTGATATTATGGACTGTTACTGTTCCAGAAAGTGTTATTTGTTTAAACACAGAATAAATGCAGGATCAGTGCCACCTCCATCCATGCTGGCAGCAACATATTTAATAACAAATCGGTAAAGTTCAACAAGAAATCATGCTCAAGGAGTGAAACTGCCATTAGATCAAGATGTAAGAGGTATTTTAATGGTAGAGTAAGAGTATCATGGCTTTAATGAAAGTTTTTTGTGTAAGGCCTTTAAACAAAATCTCTTCTACCCTGTGATTTAATCCATCTAATTTATTGTTTTATTCCAAATGAAACGTGCAAATTTTTCACCCTCTCTTAACCACCTTGAATTTGATACACATCCTCGATAAATACAGTCAGAAAAACACGTACAACAGAACTTTCTAATTTTAGGGAAGCCCAATGAGTCTGGGATAAAGGCCATAGTCATTAGGAATTAATTTATCCTGGGGCCAAGTAACTACCAGCATCGAACTCCACCCTGAGTTAAACAGACAATACACTCTGAGCCAGAAACAGAAGAACTGAAATTGCCAACAGTAACATGACGCCATAGGCACATCTCCCTTTCAGTGGTGGAGAGAATTATCATCCTTAAATGGCACAGTTTTGACACACGTTTTACTAAACAACCAAAAGGGTGCTGAAGCAATAATTCTCTGTAAACAATACAATCCTGGCGAGCAGAGGTGGGCTGTCAATGCACGAACACATAGGTTGAATTTAATATCTACTAAAAAGAAATAACTTCTAACTCTATTTCAGGTAACTTCTTCGGCGAACAGTGAATTTAATGTCTACACCCACATAGACACCGGAAAGTGTGATTAACAAAACCCTGTCATGCTGTCAGCGTGCTGTTTATTAAATAAAATGTCACAAGCTAGAAAATAAATCGGCAAAGTTAAAAACATCGAATTGTTTGTAACACCCGGTGTTTCTCTTGCTGGAAAAATTTAATCTCATTTACATGCATCCTTTTAAATGTCTGGAATTCTTGAATCTTCACCGTGTCATTTAGTGGATATGAGATATTTTCCCTATTTTGTACATCTTTCCTAAAGGTGAATAGCCTGTGAAAAAATACTGCTTCATTTTTTTGAAAAGACTAAAAAACACTAAATCTGTTTAAATCCTGATTTTGTGCATGTTGCATGTTTTACCTAACCTTGGACGTGTCGTGTGAGTTTCTCACCAAGCTTTTCTAATTCAATGGCGAAGGGAAAAACTTTATCATTTTACTATATGAAAACTTGAACTTCCCTTTCCACTCAAGTCTTCATAATAACGGCAATATACCATTTCCTCATTTGCATCACAAGCTTCTGGTTTGCTGCTTATTTTTTTCCCACACTGCCATAGAAAATTAAGAAGAAATGCATAGAGATTATAACTGAGATAAGGTCAAGGAGACAGGGGTTTATTGTTTAAATGTCATTCTAATTATACCTGGTGGAGCAGCTGCAATGTTGGTCAATAACTATGTGTACACTCGGGATTCGCAAGATTTGGATTTTACCTTTACTGCAAACTAACACATGAACTTACAAAAGTGCTCAGCTCCATTCCCACAGAATGTGGTGTTGTGAGCTTAAAGACACTCCGGATTTCCTCATGGGTATTGTCCAGCCCCGTAGCGCCCCCGGTTTAAACTTTTACCAACCGCGTCTTACCCTTTCCCAGGCGAACAGGTCAAGATTGTTGGCTTCTACTGCGTGGACTACGGCGAGATCAGTCAACAACCAGCGCCGTGATCTTGGGGCTTTATCCCTAAGTAGAGCCTTCATGCTGGCGAGAGCGCTGTCGCGGACATCTGCCCTCCGAACTTCCTGCGGCACCCCTACTGGTTTGAGCCGATCTTAAACCGCTGTCCACACGCCCCCCGAACGGGACGTCAACCTGGGGGAGGACAACCTGACCCTAACGCACCTGCACGGTCCTTACACTACTAGCCCAGTGTAAGACTCTGTGGCTTTGTGCACCTATCGTCAGCTTGTCCACAGTCGACTCTCCCTCTTTCAACCGCTGCGCAGGCGCAGAGCTTGTGGTATGCACAAACCTCGGCGCCTTGTCATGACCACACCACCAGGGACGTCGCTTGATACGCAACCCCCCACGAACCCCCTGTGTCGACCCTGGCTGTGTTCCATACGACGCAAAGACCCATTCAACAGTACCCAAGGTAACGCTATTTACCTGGGACTTACCTCCAGCAGTGCTGGCCCTTTGACCAGATCTCCTTCTCCTGCCCTGCCCTTATTGGGCTGCCTCATATGGAACGGATGTGGAGCTGGAGCATGAGCTAAGGAAGGATGGCAGGCTTTGTGGTTACACAGATAAATAGATCCCTGCTGCAAACAGCATGTTGGACATTAGGCTCAATGACGACTTTCTGGTTCTTTACATTGGTCGAGGTGTTCTTTTCTTTGATGAAGTTTGTATTGTTTTATTGATAAAGTTCATTATATATGGAAAAGGGAAGGCTGCAAACAGAGATTTATTTCTTTGTTTATCTTCAGCAGAGAACAGCACGTTTTACTCCATTAATTGTTCTGACTGCACATCTATTATTTCTTCATTGCAAACATGGTTAAAGTGCTGACCCACATTGGGAAAAAGATGGATGGGAAACTGATGGGGCGAAACTAGACAGTAATTTGGACTATTAAGGCATTTTGATCATCTACCACTGACCAAAACTATGACCTGTGAACTTCTTTCTTCACTGAAGTAACGACTCATTATTTATAATACAGAGATATTTTGCATAAAATTGCTTATCACTGTGGAAAGAAGAATTAGATGTAAGGCAAGAAAAGCTAAACCAACAGTTTGCATCTACTTTGAATAACTTTCAGAGGCATCTGCCTGTGTCCTTCCCTCAATTCAGCATTCTTAATTTGCTTAGAGACTACTTATAAATATTTTAACTATTTTTCCCCAAGGAGTAAATCCATGAATTCAGTTTAAACTGAGGTCACCAGCTGATTTGGAGAGTTTGATTAACTGCTCCGTAACACATGCACAACGCCACACCTAACTCAATCCCAGTTTCAAAGTCCATCTCTCAGTGATTATTTTACAGTAATGGTATACTACCTTGTTTGTACCATCAGCAATGACAAATGTCAATATTCAGTGTACTTCTCAGTACAAATGACTACAAAGTCCCAGAAGATCAGGCCCCACGAGTGCTGGTGGGAGCCCTACAAGTGACAGAGATGAATAAAGGCAGAATCACCATATACACTGTGGGATTTGTGGTTTCCATCAGGGTTAATTCTGTTGTGACCTAATCAAACCTGATATCTTACAGCCCTGTTTCCTTCCTTGTGTGCTAAAGACATCCACAATATGGAAGGCTCCCCCTGTAAATCGAAATGTGCAAATTTCAACTGTTCTACTGACATTGAAATGGCATAAAAATAACAATTTTAAAAACGCAAACTCAAACATACCAGTGCTATAAAAGGCTTTATATTTCTGGGATTGTCTGAAATATCAAAATTCCTCCTGGATAGGACATGGAACATCACCAAAAATCAGAATTTAAATGTTTTCCACCGTAAGGAGCCAACAGTTTTAATATGGAAACACGTTACAGAAGAAAAAGAAACACCCACGAAAATATTGTATGAGCAATATTTATGTCACTTTGCATCTTATGATCTTACTTACTAACAGGTGAGGGGAACACTTATGCCATGAAATAATAATGTATTTGAAACCAAGTAAAACCTGATATGCAAATCATGAATTCCAAACATTTTAAACACTTTATCTTCATTTAATAAAAAGATAGACAATGAATCTCAAGCTTAGAATTCTCAGCACTAGTGTCATATTTAAACACTAAAGACTTACTTTTATCTAAATTAATGAAATTATGGCAGTTCAAATTTTAAAGTCATTACAGAGAAATGTAATTAATTAGATAAGCTTCTAAAGAAATTATTCATGTCCCTTGTGACTGCCCCCAAAATGTTTGTCTTTCATCAGAAATACAAACATTAAATTTAAAGATATTGTAATTAGAAACTTGATGAGAATTCATTTAAAAATTTTATTTACTACACAAGAGAGACCCCGCTGGTTTAGAAATCTCCAAACAAGGGGGTATCCACTGCTTTTTAGGGTTCCTGTGACTGGGGGCATTTGCTGTTGAGAAAGAGAGAGAGAGAGATGGAGAGGGCAATGTATCTACAGCTTGTACTCCCACCACCTTGAATACACTGCTGTATTTTGTCATCCCAAACTTCCCAGGGAAATTCCATTTTGTGCTAAGTGTTTTCCTTCACCCTGAGCACACCTATTCAAACACATTAATGAGTCCTCACTAAGCAAACCCAGGTTGAAAACGCTGTCAGGATAAAATAGTTCCATCTGTTCATTTCCATACGTTTCATGTCTGCAGACTCTCGGTGGTAAAACATGTAGAGAGGATGTCCAAACTTAAACCCAGCTCTGCTGGCAATGCCCCAAAGGCTTGAACTGGGAGTAGGAAGGGACTGAAGTTGATCCAGGCTGGTCACAAAGTGTATGGTCACTGCCCTTCAGGCCACTGGGTGTCTCACTCATTAGTATTCAACATTCAGAACTTTTCCTCATTTGTATGAATGGACAGTCAGTTCTTTCTAAACTAGGAACAAAACTGAGTTTAATTACTGCGTGGGTTTTTGTTTAGTTTGGTTTTTTGCCCAATAAACCCTTCAGTCAGTAGATTTAAGGGAGACTGAATCTTCTTGCATGCACCAGGTAGACAGCAAGACTGGTTGTTTAACTTCCAATCTGTTATTTAACACAAAATCTTTAAAAAAGGTAGAGTTAGAGTCAGGTAAATAAGTTAGTTAGTAAGGAACCAGCAACATTTTTAAAAGCTCTATCACCTGTATTTATTGTGATACACAGTTTAAAAATACCTACCTTGAATTTTGCAATCCAAAAGTATCTTTAGGGCTGTCACTTGAGAAACATCAGCTTTGTTTGAAAATTTAATGCTATGAGATGCAAGATTGAAAAATATTGAGAAAATTTCCACTAGTCTAGTTAAATAAAAGTCTTTTCAAGCTAGGGCTGCACAGAAGGACTTGGTTGGTCATCTGAGGATTCCACTCTGTGTCTAGATGAGCACAGAACATTTCTGAACTCCAGCAGTGAGATCCAGATGAGCACAGAACACACACACAGAAAGGAGCACCTAGACAGATCTAAGGAACGGAAGACTCAGTGCAGAAATAACTAGAGGAACTTAGTTTGGGTTGATAAATAAACTTTCCAAATTTATGGAAAATCCACCTGGGTTTAGAAATGCATATTGAAAGGTTTACAAGGGCTATAAGCACCTAAAAAGCTCTTTTGTTCTCTGCAGTTCACAAGACTCTACTGGAACGTTAAAAGCTTGAAATACCCAACTTGCTGGTACTGCTCTGAGTTACCCACTGAAACCTACTCAGGATTTAAAAATGCTCTAGACTTTGATACCAAAATGAGGCACGTCCAAAGTCAAATTAAAACAAACAAACAAAAACAAACAGACATTATCAAGCAAGTTAGTGTCTCCAAACCTGAACTTTGGAGGTTACAGCCCCCTTTTTTACCACTTGTTATTGGGATCAACACTTTTCGTCCTTCCTGGAGAAAATTCTACAGAACTGAGATGTGTCTGTATTGTAGGAAATTCGTATTTCAAAACACTGAGTGTTGTCAACATTGTTACTGCACACAGCAAGAGTTTCTAGGAGTAACTAGAGGTTCTAAATACAATTTTTGGACTTGTGCCACAACTAACAAAATATAATGCAGCTTTTCAACTTCCAGAAACACTTAAAGACTTCATAAACTTGCTTAAAACACATCCCACTGTCTTTCCTTGACTGGTAAAAAGATTTTGAGATAAAGAGAATTATTGTGACCCAAAATGAAGTTTATAATTTATTTAACCCAAAGAAATCCAGTTCAGTTCAGATTTCCTTTAGGTAATTAAATCATCCAAAAATTTCTTCAACAGTCTCTTTAAAAATTCATTAGTTGTCTTGCATTTAACCTAAAATTTACCTGAATAGAAAGTAGATTCCTGAAAAATAACCCATTAGTAGTATTATTATTATCATCATTACCATCATCATCATCATCACCACCATCACCACACAGTTTGGAAATGGCTATTTTATGCTTCTCTGATTCAATGAAATTTCTATAACAATAGCATTCTAAATTAAAAGCAGAGGAAGTCCTAGTTCTAACAAAGAAATCAAAATAAAACCTGAATCACTGACTTAATAAAAACAAGAGCACTTGGTTTACATCCCTTATATTTCAAACTTATTAAGTTATATTTTAACAAATCCAGTCCCCATGACTTTGATAAAGTTTTATCTGATGACTTCATTAAAATAATCCACAGGACAAGTTTATTTCTCCTGTTAGAGTTTATGCTGTTGTTTTCTTTAGGCAATCCTTCACTTCTAGAATGCCACAGCTTATAACAATCTTCCTGTCATATAAAACTGACAAATCTAACGTAAAGAATCCTTAGATACACAGATGCTATTGTGAAATGGAGGTTTTATTTATGTTGAAGCTTAACTCTAGAAATCACATACTGCAGCAAATACTGGGCTCATTTGTCTGCAGATCATTTGGGTAATGATCTAATTCAAGAGTGGCTGAGTGCCTGAAACCCACTCCAAAATTGTTAGGAAGACAGCAGTAATTGCCAGCATTTCTCTTGAAGATGCCAGAATACAAGCTATTCCTGAGCTAGGACAAAATTCAAACCACCAAACTAAAAACCCAGACAGAATTGTTCCCCAGGAAGACTAAATTCCCCATTGAAATTATTGTCTTTTTAAGGGATGAGAAGTCGTGGATTATCAAAATAGCAATATAAACATATCAGTACTTAGCAGGAAGGTTCCTGTATGAGCTGCTGAGACAAGAAACAAACACGGCCTCCTCATTATTATTCAATTTGTATTTCTTTAGCACATGGAACACGCCGGAGGAGCACAGATTGTGGCGAGTGTCTGTGTGTACATGTGTGTGGGAGGGGCGCGGAAAGGAAAGGATATGGAACATATTTCTCAGGTTTGTTCCTTCAGTCATTCTTTGGGAGAAAATTAATAATGGAGTTGAGAAGTTTTGTCTCCTTTCAGTAGCTCCCTGGGTTTATTTTGTTGTGGATTCATCCAGAAGGATGAATGAGGCAAGAGCAAAGCTTTGTCACACTCTATTTCTATTTCCTCACCGAGAGACTGTCACAAGTTTAACCAATAGCTTAATGTCACCCACCTCTTCCAAGCTGAATTTGGAGTTAAGAGCTTCCCAAAGTTCAGCAACCCCATCTGTAAAGAGGTGACTCAGGAAGGCCACACTCACCTACCTTTATTCAATATATGAGATGTATCACTTGGGACTAAAGGACTGATTTTATTCTCAGGTTGCCGACAATACCAAAACAAAAAATAAAGATTAAAATTTCTTTGATACATGCACACACCATGCCAGAAAATTTTACTTAAATACACCATATCCTTCAGGTCCTGTTTTCACTCACTTTCTTTTTCTGTAGGATTTTTTGGTTTTGTACAAAAGTGGACATAAGACATTAAAATTATTTCATATAACCCAGAACCAATCAGATTCTGAATCAATTACCTAAAATTTGCAGAAAACAGAGACAGGCCTGTAAAAAGACCAAATGTTTTTTTATAAGTGATATTCTGCCTAGCCCTGCCCTCAGTTCTCTGCTTGCCACTGTAAGTAACAATACTGAATTATTTCCTCCATTTGAAATAATTTAAGATTTCAAATATAAATATACTTTAAATTAAACCAGGGATTTCGACTGGGTACTTTGTTAACTTCAAAGGATCAACAGTGACTTATAAAACTTGATAATACACTCAAATTTTAAAAAGGGAGTCTATTCCTTTCTTACAGGTACAATGCATACTGATAGAATCAGTTAGCCCTCATTTTGCTTATCTGAGGTCAGGCTGTAATTTGACATTCAAATTCAACCTCTCTGCTATTTTCCATGCCATGAAGCCGTGCAGTTATTCAGCAGCTTCACAAATAGTTACTCTGTAATTACCTCTGATACTCTGTGAATTGTAAGATCCATTTGCAAAGCCAGGAAAGGTTTGTAATTTTCTGCAGAAGTATCTTATTTTTCTTGGTGTATTTGCATGATATTGCCTTGTCTGAGTGCACAGACAGATCAAAGGGCTTGGAAAGGAGAGACTAGATCAGAAAAGCAAAACATCCTCTCAAATGTAGTTCACAAGTGCGAAAAGGGCCTCTTCTACCACTACCCTGGTTATAAGGGAAAACCAAAAGATGCTGTTCTACTTAGATTTAGCCGTGCACAATAAGAGAGGAGAAGTTATCCTCTGCTGCAATGAGAATGAGAACATGAGCCACATTGAGCAAGCTCTAAGTTGGTCCTGGAGGGAACAGAGAACGCTGAAAGAAATTTATACCCACCTTGGGGCTGGAGGGGATTGGGAAACAAAGACAACCCCACCCCTCATGCCATGCTTCAAAAAACTCGACAACCCTGAAACTCAAGGCTCTCTGGTTATACAAAATCACTCTGAATGTGGTTTGTCTTTAATTACATTGTGTGTTTTGAAAACTCCACCTTTGTGTCACCACTTCCTATTCACCTGCATGGGCTCCAGAGAGCAAATGCTAGAAGAGATAGGAGATGCTAGATAGCACGAGTGCTCATCACATGGAACACACCTATTGCAGCAGAGAGTGATTTGGAGGCTGTGGATGTGTTTGCCTGGACTTCACAGCAAAGGCTGTGACTGTCTGCCATGGCATTCTCCTGGAGCTGCTGCAGCCCATGGCTTGGACAGTGGATGTCTGAGGATGAGAAACTGGCTGATGGCCCAGAAATGGGGAATGGGGCCACATCCAGCTGGTGCTGGGCACCAGGGGTGTCCCCAAGGGCTCAGTGTTGAGCCCAGTCCTGTTCAGTATCTTCATGGATGATCTGGATGAGGGAACTGGGGGCACCCTCAGGCAGTTTACAGATAACATCAGGTGGGGTGGGAGTGTGGATCTGTTGGAGGGCAGGAAGGTTCTGCAGAGGGATCTGGACAGGCAGGATCCATGGCTGAGGCCAGCAGTACAAGGGACAACAGGGACCAGTGCCAGGTCCTGTCCTGGGGTCACCCCAGCCCCATGGAATGGCCCAGGCTGGGACAGAGGGGCTGGAAAGCTGCTGGTGGGAAAGGCCCGGGGGGTGCTGGTGCCCAGGGTTGGACATGAGCCCAGGTGTGCCAGAGGCCAATGGCACCTGGGCTGTGCCAGCCCTGGGGTGGCAGCAGGGCCAGGGCAGGGCCCAAACCCTGTGCTGGCCCTGCTCAGGGACCATGAGGGCTGTGTCCAGCTCTGGGCCTGTCATGGCCACAGGAGAGCCCTGCAGGGGCTGGAGGGTGTCCAGGGCAGGGAATGGGGCTGGGGAAGGGTCTGTAGCCCCAGGAGGGGCTGAGGGAGCTGGAAGGGCTCAGCCTGGAGCAAAGGAGGCTCAGGGGGGCCCTTGTGGCTCTGCACAAGTCCCTGCCAGGAGGGGACAGCCGGGAGGGTCGGGCTGTGCTGCCAGGGCACAGGGACAGGAGCAGAGGGAACGGCCTCAGGCTGGGCCAGGGCAGACTCAGGGGGGACAGCAGCAGGAATTTGCCCATGGAAAGGGTGCTGAGGCCTTGGCAGGGGCTGCCCAGGGAGGGTTGGAGTGCCCATCCATGGAGGTGTCCCTGGAGGTGGCACTGAGAGCTCTGGGCTGGGGACAAGGTGGGCACTGGGCACAGCTGGGACTCCATGGGCTGGCAGGGATTTTCCAGCCTCAATGATTCTGGGATTCTGTGAATGCACGGAATGTGCACAAGGAGAGAAAAATGGGATATGAAAGTAAAGGGAACAAATGGATGGGATGAGACTTGGAAGGAGTTGTATTGGGCATCCTAATCAGAAATTGTAACATCTTTGCAATATTTGAGTAAGAATTACAGGTCCTTGTCTCTTGACAGAAGCTCTGGATGCAAACAGCATGTCCTTAGAGGCTGCTCTGCATATCTAATTTTGACCATAGTGAGGTTTATATTCACAGTGACACATAATCAAGATATATGTGACACATCAATATGAGTAAACAAATACATAATTCAAAATAGAGTAATAGTAGAGCTGCTGAGAGGGTTGTATTGGAAGCTGCTAAAATCATATCAAGTTTATGACAATGAAGCAATTCCAGTTTATTCATCGACCCTAAGTAAATCCTTAAGGGAAAACGATAAAAAAACCCAACAGTGCCAATATCCTTCCACCCACACATCTATCCAGGGACCAAACAGAAACAATTTCTGGCACAAAATAACCAGTATTTGTGATAAAGCACTGTGCAATTGAGCCTTATTTATCTCTGATGAGGACACAAGTCAGGAGGAATTTTGCAGTTATGTCACACACAGTAAATTAGCTGTGTTAGTACTGAAGTGGGGTATCATTGTGACTGCAAAAATTAAAAATACAGCTAAAGTTTTAGCACTACTAGCAGTGCACTTATTAAATATTACAAGAAATGGCAGTCTAGAAATATTTGAAGTTTTGCAGTTAATTTTTTGTGCAAAAGGCCACTGTAAATCAAACAAACAAACAAACATGAAACTAATGAAAAACGATACCTAACTTCAAGACTGAGCAATAGAAAAACAAAATTTGTGATCTCTGGAAGCATCTCCAAGAAGGAAGCATTGCTCTCAGAGGCTACCGAAAAACTTTGAGTGAAGGAATTCCACTTCTTTGTGGCAAACACCACTAGGAAGGAAAAAAGTTAGGAAAAACAAAGAACCTCAGAATCATCTTTCTGTAACTTTCATTATACACTCTAGAATAATAACAGTGTGATGAAATGCCACTGGATCTGTACTTTCGTGTATCAAAGTACCACAAATCTAATTAGGATTCCAGATTTTCTGAGGCAGTGTAATAATGCCTTAAATTGTTGTGAGGAAGTACAGGTTTTAATTTCTAAAAATAACAATGAGAAAAAAAAAAATCCAGAAAATATTATGATATCCTTGAATGACAGAAAAGAATTTGACTTAAAAATAAGGCAGGGAACAGACAGGAAAATAAATTGACTGAAGAAAATATGTAAAACACAAAAAATGTACCAGGACATGATTTGCTGCTGTGTTTCTCAATTCCAGCTTAACCAAGGGAGTTGTGCTGCCATGAAACAGTCAGGAATCTGTCCCACACTTTAGAGCAATTATATTATTAATATGCTAATACCTCATGCATATTAAAATCTTATAAAAATATTGACTTAGATATGCAAGGTCTTATTGTCAATTATAATTAGCTATAAAACTTTCTAGTGACTAGCAGCAATAATAATAATAACAATGAGCAGACTGATTGAAGATGAGTTCTCTGGAATATTTTGGGGGTTTTATTTGAAATGATTCCATGATTGAAGTAAAAAAATTTATAGCTCAAATGATATCCCTCCCTTATTCACAGACAAAACATCAAAATTCTTTAATAAAGATTTTTATTACAACAGAATTTATTATAGAAGAATTTAAATGTCACTACTTTTAGAGCTCATATTCCTTTCTGAGACTGATTTTCTTAACAGTTCAATTTAATTACTCTTATGTTTCCTTCACAGATAAAATATTGGTGGATATCCTGGATATTAATCAGGTTCTAGGAGTTCAGCATCAAACCTTCTTACTTTCATATCTTCAGCAATAAGCAAAAAAGACCTCTGCAGCACATCAGGATGCACCTTTAAAATTACCATCTCCTTTGTTTTTCAGAGAGAAAATAGTTCCTTTCTTTCCTGCCCTGCACCCTTGCCAGAAGCTCAGAGAATTCTGCTCAGAGTCTTTATTCTAAACAGAAATGTGCCTCAAGAAGATTGACTGAAATTATGCTGAGTTACAATCCCCTACTCTCACCTGCACTCATGCAGAAAAACCAGTGGAGATTTCAGACAGCCCCAATCTGCTCAGAACTGATGAACTCAGGTTCTCAAATGAGGTGAATTCCACGCAGTATTTCTAAGATTAATCTTATTTTCTTGAGAACTTCTAATTCAAATGTTCAAAGTTCAGGTGGCCAGTTAGTAGCTGGTCAGGGTAAAGATGCATCTTGCTAATATAACATATTATATCTATATATTTATATATCATCTATATATCTATATGGTCAGCTCAACAAGCCTCTACATTTGCTCAAAGTAACTAATAAATATTCTGTGTGCTAATTACTCATTTACTCATGTGCATTTCTGCTTGTACTCCTTACTTGAATCCTTCCCTGCTTTACACCCAGGAAACCTTATTTCCTTCTAAAACACCACCTAATGCCCCAACCTTTTGTGTTTTAAGCTTTGAGCAGTGTTCCAACTCCAGTATAACTTTATGAAATGAATATTTGCCAGTCTAGAACTCAGATGTCCAGCCTGGATTTATAATGCCCAGAAAGCAGAAGCATAATTTAGACTGTTATTGCAAATCTCTCTCCTTTCCCTTGTCATAGTGATGTTCTTCTTTTTTTTTTTTTTTTTGACCTTGTTTTGTTTTGTTTTATTTTTTTTACTGAAATGCTTTATTCACAGCTGCCTTTCATGACTCCCTCTGGAATCAGAGGTCTCCAACTTCTACTCAGCACCCATACCTGAATTTAGTTCTTGCTCCTGAACTATTGAGGCCACTTCACACAGAGATTGTTTCACAAGAACACTCCTTTCCCATTTGTATTTCCTCCTAATATGGCCACTCCCATGCTATAATCTATGTGGATCACCTCTCCTGCTATTCTTGAGCAGTGTGAAACACTACTGGGAAAATCTGTGCCATGTCTGAATACACTTTCACAGCTGAGAACTGCAAACTGGCAAGATGCACCAGCCCTCCACTGCCCAATGGCAAACATTCCATGACCCATTAGGATCTGAGGAGCTCTGTGTAACCCTCTAGCTCTGTGCAAAAGGATAAAAAAACCCTTAGAAATTCTGTGTTTTACTGTAAAAATGATGGATTATATAGTTAGAGTTCCACTAAACCACAGCAAAAAGGGTCAAGCATAAAAGGTTAATATTCCTGAGCTTCTCTTGTTTAAACCTCCATAAAGGCTTATTTCCCTCTCTTTCTCAAACTTACCGAAATTTACTCAGCCCTAAGTTAGAGATAATTATATGATGTACCACGGTAACTCCCTAAAATGTTAGAATTATTGCTAATAATGCCTATAGTTATTTTTACCATAAAAGGCTAAATAAAATTCAATAAATGAAAGCATAATGAAAGCAAAGGTATTCATGGCCTTAAAAAGTACATTGTAGCTGAAGGCTTGTTCTGAAGAAATATGTCCCTCTTTCTTTTTAATTAGTGTCCTTGCATTTTTAAAGGAATACACACTATAGATAACTTTAGCAGTGCATGTGCTGGGTGATGATTCAATTACTCTATTTATATTCTTGGTAAACCATATAGCCTTTCTGGCTTTATGCCCTTTCCCATTAGGTGACAAAATTGCCTCATACTTCTTCATTTCCAAAGAATGCCACGTTGGTGTGGGTAATTACCTGTGTCAGAGCCTACAGCTTTGTCCTTGAGATGCCTCTGCTCTGGGCCTAGAAAATATTTATTGTGGTCAAATCACCATTTACATTTCCAGATCTTGTCTAGATCTTCACCTCTCATTTTAAATAATTATTCAGGAGAATTTCTATTTGTTTGGCAGTTCTGGTTCTTTGCCCAGCCCTTGGGCAGGTGGCTGAGGCTGCCAGAGGAGTGCTGCTTGCTTGGCACCTGTGGCTGAGTGCCAAGAACCCTTCCATCAAGCAGCCAATCCCAATGAAAAAAAATATCTCTGTGACTGCAGAATAAGGACAGCAGAAATTCCATGAAAACCCTTCATTCAGAATTGAAACCTTGGCTAAAAGCACGGCTCCAGGCTACAAGAAATATCTTCTCCCAGGTACTGGCTTTGGAATTCCCTAGTGGACTGCTCTGTTGTGTGTCTGCAAGGGTGATGTGCAGAATGTGAGGATCACAGGGTCCCAGAGTGGGTTGGGTTGGGAGAGACCTAAAAATAAACTTCTTCTACTCCTTGCCCTGGGCAGGGACCCCTCCCACTGTGCCAGGCTGCTCCCAGCCCCAATGTCCAGCCTGGCCTTGGGCACTCCAGGGATCCAGGGGCAGCCCCAGCTGCTCTGGGCACCCTGTGCCAGGGCCTGCCCACCCTGCCAGGGAACAATTCCTGCCCAATCTCCAGCCTAAGAGGGAGAAGAATCCAGTGCTGCCAATGATCATAACACAGCTCAGAGGAAAACATAAACCTTGAGCAGTCCACTCAGTAGTGAAAGTAAGCTTGGGGATTTTAAAAGATCATCATTTATCTGTCTTTGGAGATAATGAGCCAGGCTTTCTGTTATTTATTGATGTGTTTGTCACAAATCTGAGCCAGCCAAGTGGAATATATTTAGAAGTCTTTACTTGTTGAAATTTATGGTATCATTCAAGGAAGTTCCACTATGTAATACACATATTCTGGGGGAAATGATTACCTCACTTTTTAAAAAGAGAATTTCAGATAAGCATTGCTAATAATGAAGGCATTGCAGTATATTTTGTTTCCAAAGAATTCACTAAAATCCTGTATCTCAAGCAGATCTCAGCTTCAGTTTCGGAGGGACGAGTATCCAAATATCAGGATATTCATATTTAAATCAGATGAATGTTGTGCAGTCAAATTCTGTTGCTAATAAATTTATTTCTAGACTAAGTTAAACCAGCTTCTCTGAGATAAGTCTTTGCTTTGGTTTCAAACTACACCAGTTCTCCATATATTACTGCTGTTGCTATAGCAGTTAACCAGCAATGATGGGCATTTCCTTATTAATGGCCCACATAGTGAGTGTGCTAGGAAAGTATCTGCAAGGTGGCTGTTCCAGCCATTAGAAAATGGAAATGGAAATCCATGGAGCTGGAGGCAGAAAGAGGACAGAGTTTAATTATTACATGCCTTATCCATGTCTGGTAACCTGATCGCTTGAATGATCAGTGATTCTGAGCTCCATTCAGAATCTGTAGGAAAAAACGGTCCAATAAATAAGTCATGGTTATTTGATTTTCTTTTCCTCTGACTAGCATTTGACAACACATAACATGGTAAGTGCTGCGAAACCTGAGCAAGAAACTGGGAGAATACTGAGGAGGTTAAGCCCAGCCTGAACCCTGCTCTGCTTCACTGCCCAGCAAAATTGGCAGCCAGTTAATGCCAGCAACACAAGCATGTCAATGGGAGCGGGAGTTACAGCTATAATTGCAATCTACACAACGAAAAAATGCATTTGTGGGTTCAGGAGAATGGGATCACATCTGACTATTAGGATCCTGACTTCACTAGATTTTACTGAATGGTAGAAAATTCATTTCAAGCAAGTAGCAAGGAACCAAAGATGTGATGAGCCTTTGTACACACAAAAAAGATGCACCAAAAGAGACGTCTGTAATTTAATCATTCATTCTTACTGCACTGCAATTCAGGCTGTCAAAAAATCCTTGCATATGCCCCCAGATTCCTTTCCTGTTCAGGATATAGCTCCAGAGAGCTCAAACACATGAGCAGCACTATCAACCTTGACTTACAGGGCAAGACTACATTCACCCCTCTCTCAAGCATTTAAATTTAAAATAAACCTCCCAACCTTGGTTACAACTTTAAGCTCATGTAAGTCTCAGCTACACCACAAACTAATGAGAAGTCTCATTAGGTCAGTATTTAAAATCCAGAGTCAGTGACAACGTTCACCCTTTATATCCACAGAGCACAAAGGTTCATTCTCAGGGAATCATTTTGCTAGTGGACCTGCTTCCTCCAGCCTGTCATCACCTGGATATGCCTGCTTCTTTCCATTCAGCAGGGTAAACTTGGATGAATGGCAATGTAGAAAGAAAATTTAAGAATCAATTCACATGTTCAATAGCTTTGAGTCTTGCCCTTGCCATGAGTGCATTTCTTCTGCACTCCCTAAACCAGCATTTCAGAGTCATCGTTCAGAGGTGTCAAGGCTCTTTCTAATATTATCTTCTCTTAGAATTCCACATGGCAGAATTCATCAACACAGAGGAGACGAGTGAGGAGAAAAGTTGAGCAACAAAGAAGCAAAAATTAATTTGATCCCATAAGAAAGAGATGTAAGAAATCACACAGTAGGAAAAATGTGTAAAAGACATTTAGGAGTAGACAGATTAAAGGGTAGCAGTTGAAAGGACCAGAGCTGCAGAAGGAGTTTAAAGGAAAACATATAACTAAATCTGAAACACTGAAACCAGCACCTAAATATCACCCGTACCTGTAGTGTGTTAATCTCATCCAGTTCATTCTTTTCCACAGACAGCTCTTTGCATGGTTTAATCTCTAGTAACCACAAAAAGATTAAAGAATTCACTCTTGTGGGTGTGCAGCTATTAAGGGAGCCTCCCAGTGTGACCATTCACAGGACTCTCTGACAGACACACTCCCACCACACTACACTGTCACTGCCAGGACCCAGCAGCAGCTCCGGGTCCCCTCCTGACTCCCCACACCCCAGTGACAGCCAGAGAAGGTTTTCTCACTGGTTCCAGCCCAGGTTTCCTTCAGCAGAGTCTCAGATCTCTTGTTCCATAAAGCCATTTATTCCCAGCACAGCAGCACAGCCAAGCCCAAGTCTGTGCCTCTGAGGAGGGACCCCACAAAGGTTCTTCTCCCTTTACAGCCTGAGCACAGGGAAGCTTTGGCTCTTCTTCCTGAGCCCTGGGCTCCTGCCCTGACTCTGGGTGTCCCTCACCCAGCTGTGCCACAGGTCCTTGGATCCCTTGTCCTGCAAAAGGTCACAGATCACATCCTCCTGTCTCTCTGGGCTCACACCCAGAGCTCATCCTGCAGCTTGCAAACCAAGCTACCTGCACCAGGTGTGTCCCTCAACACAAGCAGAATGCCCTGTAGTTCCTGGGATGTAAACAGGAGGCAAAAGCCTCATGCACTGGCTGTGCATTTCGGGAACCAGACGGAAAGGCAATACAAAAGTCTTGGCAAGTGTCTGAGGGAGAGCCACTGAAGGCAGCTGTTCTTTAGTCTGCCTGGGCAGTTTAACTCCCTGAAAACAAAGGCTGCAGAAAACCAGAAACTCTTTCAAAAGAGTCTGTCAGCAATGGGGAAGTAAAGGAGGGAACAACACCATCCAAAATGTTTCATTTCGCACAGGTCCAATGCTATTTATCATCAACAGCATAGATTTGCACTGGCCAGACACTTGGCTATGAATGAGAATAGAAAATTACTTTCTTCCAAATAAAAACTCAACCAAATTAAAAAGCTCACAAAAAAAACCCAAGCTGACCTTTTGCCTGTCAAGTACATGTAGAAGAATCATGTTCTCCACTGGCTCACAATTTTCTCCTCCTTGTTTTGCTAGACATGAAAGGGTTAAGCTCATATTTTGGAGCATTAAGATTAAAAATGCTTAAAATTGTCTACACACATTTTAAATCTGATCACTTTTAAAAAGCTCGGCCAGGCTGAGGATCTCCATCCCCATTTCAAGTGAAAATGCAGAAGCAGTAACACTCCATTCAGCCACAGCAATCCTGCCTTGGAGGATTCCTACCTAAGACAGCGGCTGAGGGATGACACAAATAAATAATTTTGTCATGATGACAAGCAGAAAACTGCCAAAAAAATACCTCAGCTTAGAGCACAAATTTAGATGCAGGGACCTTACCAGCACAATGCTCTGAAATGAGAAATCATGGTTTGTCAAAAGTTGGTGTTTATCTATGAAAGTGTTGCTAAATCAGGGCATATTTAGGATCTACCATGCTGGGAATCAAGAAATAAAAATCCAGTATGATTGCTTATGAGTAGCAAGCAAATTTAATAGCAATTAAATGGTCTGGTCATTGCCCTGCAGATGGAGGGGAGAGCCTTGCACAAGCCCTGGGAAGCAGCCAGTCCAGGAAGAGGAAACGTTCCTGCATGAACAATTCCGACATATTCATTTTCCTGTGAGAGATCAGCAGTCCATTAATAAGACTGTCAGTGAAGGCATCGTAATGACACACTTTGTATTTGCATTTGCTGCTTGTGTCTGCCTCCAACAGATTTCTGTTATTTTACAACAGAGATTTTGTCTATTACTGTCTTGAAAAAAAAAATCTAAAAATGCCCATTTTCCCCTGTTTGACAGTTCTATAAGCAAATTTAATTTCTGCTTGAGGAGCTTAAAAATAATTTCACTTAAATTAAGTGTCAAAGACAGTAGTCTGTGAAATTAAGCCCTTGTTTTATGTAAATGTCAAATAATTATATTAGGAATGCAAAAATAAGCCATCAGCAGGAACAAAAATGCTTGGAACAAGATTGGCATTATTATTTTTATAGCCAGTTGATAAGAGACAATTTTACAATAGCAGTAGATGCTGAGGCTCCCATGAAGTTTAATGACAAGGCTGATTTCTTACAAAACTCTTGAGCATAATTATGTTTCAAAAAACTGAAAATGCAACAGTCAGACTTCATGCTTATATGATGTAGTAAAGCGCACTTCTGGCAACTTTGCTCTGACAGACAAGTAAAGGAGATATAAAAATGAACTGTAGGAGTGTCTTGCAAAATTATTCCCTTTATCTTGCTCCTTTTTGACTTTTTGGAGGAAACAAAGTTAAAAATTACTTCACTTTATATCTTACTATTCCAACATCTGAAAGTGTTGGATCATAAACTAAAAACATAAACTAATAATTCTGCTTTCCATGTTGTTGGTAAATGTGATCTGAGGGAATTAGAATGGACATTTTATATATTTTTCCTTTAAAAACATTAAAATTATTAACTGGTTAGATATTAAGCTGAAAATTTCCTTCCTGATGAAACCACACCTTCCTTTCTTTCATTTTTCCTCTTTTCCTGTGGCTTGGCTTCCCTGCAAGCAGAAAGTTTTTCTGCTAATTTATTAAAATATTGTTTGGCTGCAAGGTGGCACAGTAACAGGGCACTGTTGACAATGAAACCCCCAAAATTACTGAGGTGGGTCAGAGAAACACAGGGTACCAGGACTGAAAGCTGGGAGCTCAGTTCACCCCCAGACCCACCTTTCCCACTTATGTGTGTCACAGAATCCTAACGTGTTTGGTTTTGAAAACACAGGAGAGATGCTAGACAACAAAAATGGGACAAATGAGCATATTTTATCCCCCAGTTTATTATGTTCATAGCTACAGTACCATAAAACTGAGCTTCAAATGCTCTGTACCATAATGGTGCCTCCTTCAAAGCAGAGACTGGGGGAAAAGCAAACAAGGCATCACACAGTTCTGTGCATGCAGGAGTGAGCAGCACTGATCACAGGCTCTGGAGACAGATATTGCTGCAGTGCTGGCCCAAGTGTGTGCCCAAACAGGGCTCAGCTGTACACTGGGTGCAGAACAGGGGCATCAGCAGAGAGGGTTCTAGGGACTGTGCCTCAGTTCAGCACATGACAGCCCCACCTTCCCCACCAGCTGCTTTGCCTCAGTACCTTGTGTCAAATGCATTGTCTAAAATACAGTGCTAATATGAATAATAAATTACACTGGCGTGTGTGATCCTGTCAGCAGCTCCAAATTAATTAAGAATTCTCCTTGATTAAAATCCCTGACCCGTATTGCCAGGCAGGGCAGCTCTCCTGACTCAGGTGTGCAGAGCAGCCACCAGGGCTCTGTGGACCTGAACAATGCAGGTTCTTGTTGAGAGCTGGGTGTGAGTAAACTCATCCATATGTATCCAACAGCACTACTTTCATGCAACATTACCCCTGTGCTTAATCATTTATGGCTCTGAAACATAATAGCACTCAGAATTAAGAACGTCTGGGTTGAGCCTTCAATTTACTTCTACAATAGCAAAGCTTTAATTTTTTCTGTCTTAATAGAGCTAATTATAAAGCTTTGGTTTGGGCTTTTAAAACATTTTTTTAATGTTTACCCTGCATACCCCGTGCATGTGTATTCATCTATGTCTTCAGAATCTCTTTCACCATATTTACCAGGAAAAAATATGCAGTTGTGAAAACTAAAAGAAATGGAGCTTATACAAAAATTAAGCTTTCTTTCCAGAATTCTCTAACTTGAACGCCCAACACATTTAATACATATTATTTAAATTTTACTGAATTATGTAAAGTTTCCATTGCACAGCCTATTAAAATCAACTCAGTTCAACAACAGAGCAGTCAGAGTACACAAACACTTACTGGTTTCAGTGGCTACAATAGTGATGTTGTGCCATGTGCTGGTTTCTCTGTCCAGGGGTGTTGCCAGAGTTATTTTCCCATCCTCTGCATTGATGTTGAACTGTCTCTCAAGGTCAGTGTGGCGATCAATGGAAAACCTGCAAAACAGACATCCCTGTAATCTACTTAATGAACTTGATGTAATCCATACAGTCACAGAGACAATTTAGGGAGCCCTCTGAGAGCTGCAGTTTTATAGCCAAATGGATTGAGATGCTCAATAGCATAATAATTTAGAAGACAAAATGACAAACTAAGGGTAAAAGAACTAAATAATTATTGCCCAAGGAGTAATTAGCTGTATACCCAGTGTGAAGGTCGTAAAGTGCCCTCAGGTTCACTGGGTAGCATCTCTGAAAAACGGTGCTGATCAAGAGTTAATTACACAATCCATCACATTTATTGGACAGTTTCTATGGTATTTCACAGTAACTGATGATAATTTCAACAGTAATGTATTAAGCCACAAAAGTGGTGGGCTTTGTGGTTATTTTAAAAAAGGGCTGAATAATAATATTATTTCACCAATAAATTTCAGATTAACGAAGCATGAACGATTCACCAAGCACATTATTTGCTTATGGTTCAAGTAGCTCCATGGGCAGAGCACAATGAATCACCATTTTTTCCTATAAAACACTGCAGATGCTGGAGGCTTGATTCTCTTATGGGCTGACATCACCGATTTTTAACCAAACAAGTGAATGTCCAGGTAAATTCTGCAGTCCAAGCAGGGGCAGCCTGACAAGGAGCCAGAGCTGCAGTGAATTGCTCCAACGGTGCATTAAGCAGGATGATGATGTAAAGCTCAGGTCCAGATCTCCAGAAAGCTTTTATATTTGTCCATTTGCACAGAGTTATTTTATTAATGAATTATTCGCTAAAAGAAACTAAATCACAAAATTAAGCCTTCAGTTTCTTGACAGAAAAGGTAGGGAAAGAGGGAGTTGAGTGATAAACTATTGATATGGTTTAACAGAAATTGACTTCAAGGGGTTTTACTGAATCCTAATTGTGGATTTATATAAAAGCCCTTTAAGCCTCTGTGTCTGTGTATTACAGAAGCTACCAGCACGCACTGGTAGTTTTTACATCTGTTCTGCACTACAGCAAGGCACAATAGGGGGAGTTAGGATATGGTATAAAACTCAATTACCTTATGGAGTGGCCAGAAAAGTGACTCCAAACTGTCACTTCCTCATCACTTTTCTACCTTTAGCAAGCATGTTGTTAAAATTCCCCAATAAAAGTAAAGGAACATATTTTACTACAGTGAGAATGGCATAGTTATCTGAAAATCAGCTATTCCGTTCTGGTTTGTGCTTTATCAGAAGCAATTTCCAAATTATGTTCTGATTTGGAGGTCCCTTTATATACACAATAAATATATTCCAATGAACTCAAACTTATTCCAGCCTAACACAATCGATTTTTATAGACACAGCATTAGTATCTGATTTCAAAGCTTAGAATTGTTGTGTTCCTCTTTTTTTTATTATTTTATTATTTCAGTATCAGATATTTTCATATTTAGAATGAAAGTTACATTGCAATTAGATTATTTATGCAATGCATTCTGTTAGATATAGCTCACTTTCAAAAAGAGCTCGAAATGATGAAAACTTATCAGAAACTCCAAGTTTAAGCATTTAAATAATGCATTGCCAGAGCTCAAGGCTAACCTGATCACACTGGTAAGGTACTCAACAAGTTTAAGGTTTAAGATTTAAGAGGGAAAACCCCAGCCTAACCACAAAATGGGATTTGTTAGATATTTACTTGTTTTGTTTGAAACTCTGAGAAGAACTAGTTTTACTTATTTAAAAATGACTAGTTTAGTAAGAAGACTACCAGAAAAATATGAAGTCAGATTCCAAATCTCTGTGCCTAAAGCTGAGCACATGCATCTATATTTGGACATTTAAGTAAACTGATTTTCTCATGAGCTCCACATACTCACTTCTCAATGGTTTAACAGGAACTGCACTAAACTCAGCATTTCGGAAAATCAGGTCACTTGCGTGGAAGAATAAAGCTGTAGGTACTTAACTTCAGGCAATCATTTTTAAAAATGGATCTTAACCATATTTTGATGTCTCCCTAGTTTCAATTAAAGTATTAGAAGTAAAATTCTGGTACTAGTGAAGTTAGTAAAAAATACCTTACAGCTTTTCACAGGTTTAAGATTTCACTCAAGAAAATACAAGGAAAGACAGCAATCAGCTCTTTTTAAAAAGTTATCACTTAAAACTCTTTTCATTCTTGGGTTTTATGTAATGAAGCTGAAAGAACTCTCCTGGTATCAGACACATATGAAATTTTCACAGTCCACAAATAAAATAAAATGTGAAATGCTCATATGCTATTCAATGTTTAGTTGGCCTGGGCTTCACATAAATTCCACTGAGGGAAGACACATTTTTTCTCTAAGGATCAACCCTTCCTTAAACTTCCACTCACGGCCTTCCTGCCATGCAGGTTTTGAACTTAAGAAAGAGGGAGTGACACATTTGTGAGTTTATTATATCACATTTCTTCTCATCCCAGCAGTATTTACTCACAACACAAACCCAGCAATTCAAGAGGAAACATTTTTAACATAAGTTGCCGGTCTTTGCAAGACAACAAAGAAGTAAAACCCTCTCCCGATTTTAATGTGATAAATATTTGTTATAGAACCAAAAAATAAAATCTGCAGTGTCATAAACCTGGGAAAACTAATGGTACATTTGCAGTTTCCTTTTCATGATAATGGTGTTGTAACTCATTTTAATGGGAATGCATTGTCAGATCCATAAAACATACATAAAACATATATTTCTCTAAAAATGAGAAAAGAATATCTTGGGAAATAATATCTTTTGAAATTGTCATAAAGCCAGCACAGGTTATTGGGAAGTTTGGGTTAGTTTATGAGTCTGCTATGGCAATTATTGGAACAACCCCACAGTGGTTTAACAGAAGCTTGGAAATGATTGTCCTGCTCTTGCCATATTGGTGTTATGATTTTATTTGATCTACTCCTTATTTGCACCAATGTAAATGGGAGCAGAAACCCTTTTTCTGCTGCTCCTGCTGAGATTTGAACCCCAGCACTGACACCCCAGGAGTGGTAAATCTCCATTTTTACTAATGCCAGGCAGATTGGACAGGGTACTTAGTGGCAGATAAACAACTGCACCATTGGGGAGGCACAAAATATTGGCTCTGGGTTTTTAAGGCCTGCTGTGAGTTAAGAAAATGATCAACTGCTGCCAAAGATGAAATCTCTGCTGAAGGGAATGGGAAAAACCTGCTCCAGTGAATCTTATCTCTCCACAGAGAAAGCCACTAAAGGGCAGCGATTTATAGGAGGGCAGTTGCAGTGTAGGAAGAAATATTATTACTCATGCTTTTTGCTATGTGCCTGGATCATGCTTTATCCAAGATAATTCACTGCAGATAAAGACAGCACCCTAATACAGTAACCCCGGGAGCACTGCTGGAAGCCACAGCTGTGTGCCAACAGGGGGTGACCTTCCTGGGCTAGAGCTGCTCCCAGAATGTGCCTCCCTGCCCAAACCCTGCCCAGCAAAGCCTCACAGCTGAGCTGGACTCACTGAGCCCCTTTCCCAAAGGAGAGGCATGTGTCCAGATGTGGCCTGGTGACACATCACCCTGGAATTACTGGGCTGGAACACAACAAACTCCAGACCACTGTTACAATTACCCAACTCTGTAAAGCCTTTTCACCATCAGCCTTAAAAATAGGAGGCTGTCGCTGTCTCGACAAGAAATGAACACACATGCAGGACAACTCTCTCCACAGAGAAAGGAGGAAAAAGAAGGAAGTTTATTGTGTGACTTCAATATATATATCATTGCAAAGGTGACCAGGGATTGGAGAATGAAATTTTACCTCTCTAACCTCACAGGTCAAATCAAAAGTCCATCAAGTTTTGCTTCCTTTAGAGAGGAAAGCAAAACAATTATTATTTACGTTAAACTGCGTGAGAAACTGACTCCAAGAATTTCAAACATCAGAAAGCTAAGAGAAACATGCAAAAATCAGGGTGACAGGAGGTCCTTAAGCACCATGCACCCCACAATAGCAACTAATGATCAAAAAGAGCTTGTGCTGCTTATTTTAAAGCTGATGGATTAGAAAAAATATCATAGAATCACAGAATATCCTGACCCACAAAGATCAATTAATTCCAACTCCTGGCTCTGCATAGGACAGCCCCCAAAATCCATCTCTACACCTGTTGTAAACCTATGAGAGGCTTTGTGTCTTTAGAACAAGTGAGAGGAAGAGTTCAGACAATGCTTCATCTTTTCTAAGCAAGCATAAAAACAAACTACTGGTGAAATGATTAGAAATGAGGACGAACATTTTTTTTTTCTCCTTAAAGAGAGAAAACAAAAATCATAGAATAGTCTGGGTTGGAATAACCTCTGTGTTGGGCAGGGACACCTTCCACTGAGACCACAACCTTCTTTCCAGGATGCATTCTATAATAATTTTTTTGAATTCTTTAACATTTTATCCTTTGACTCAATTATCAGACTCTTCCCATGCTCAGAGATATCCAAGTTTTATTTCATTTGTGGCACTGCAATCCTCTGAATGTGGGGAGCCCCTGTGTATCAGACTAATGCAAAGCAGACGTGGTATTGGGAGCACAGAAGGTGATTCATATTTTGTTTGTGCTGCCTGGGTTTTTATAACAAATGTACACAGTAGCTCTGCCTAAGCAAAATATTGATAGAACAGATATCTATTGAAAAAAAAAGTAATTTCCTTGAAATACAATTCATTGTTGCCTGCTAAAATTCTGTTTAGAAGGAAAAAAAAAAAAAAGCATTTAAAAAAGGCCAGACAACACTAACATTAAAACAGTCCATAAGTTCTAGAACAGCTTGCTGCAGTTTTTCAGATTATCAACTAAAGTTTAATATTTTTGAAATGGTATCATAGAAAATATGTGTCATATACATGATACAATAACAGAAGAAACACTTGAAATGTACATTCCAATTAAAAAAAATAGTACTTGAACATATTTCTGTTATAACCTGCTAGGTTCCTATTTTATTCCAAACTGGAAAGAAAGAAATTGTATTTCTGCTCCCCACTTGTTTTCAACTAATATTTTTCCTCTTTTAATAGTAGAATTACTAACTTGAAATTTTTTCTGTCCATAAAATACTTTTAATTAAAAAAAAAAAAATTGAGCTTTCTAGAGCTCTCCCAGATAAATCCAAATTTATCAGGTAAGCAAAAAAGAGCAAACAAGTTGTATAGAAAATTGAGCTCTGTATATTAGCTATTAGGCCAATATTGTAGAAAAGATTAAGTCTTATAAAGTACTGTATCTATTATTTAAAGGAAATATATAAATCACACTAATAAAGTTCCTTTTTGTATAAATGTAATGAAGTTTGGCCAGTTCTGTTTCATGTATACTAAGTGGTTTTATATGGCCTGACGAACAACAATATTCTAATTCAGTTTACAAACACAAAGTACTTTTGGTTTTAAAAGTTTGAGGGTCTCTTGATTTATAAAATGATGAAAAAGTGGAAATTAGGTAAACCTTTTACTCAGATCTATTTTTTGGGCTTGGACAGAATAATGAGGCTAAGCTTTAGAACAGAGATAGGTTTGTAAATGATCTAAATTATTAAGAGTTTGAGGCAGGTAAGAAAAGAATTCCAGGCCAGCAGAAGAAGAGTGGAAAAACAGCCAAGGTAAAAGTGAAGCAGTGGTGAAGGCAGCCTGGGATGAGGAAGAGAGAGGATGGGGAAGAGATAGAGGAGGCAGGACCAGGCCAAGAGCAAAGCAGAACAGGGCAGAGGGAAGGAACTGAGGTTCAATTGAAAGAGAAATGTTCTGGAGCTGGAATACAGGCATGAGAACCAGATTGCTGACACCATGGCTGCTCTCACACACCTTTCAGAGGATCCTTTCTGTACCAGCAGTACCTTTTTCACAGACACCAGTGGGCAGCAGCAAATTAATTAGGGATGGAGCCACTGCGTCAACTGTGGCAGATTGAACCCTGCCATTCCATGGTGCTTTTGTTTAGAAATCTATGGGAGCTGATGCTGTGTTTATCTGCTTTTGAAAGTCTGATTTAGAAATGAGAATCACAGAATCAGAGGATATCCTGAGTGGGAAGGGATTCACAAGGATTATTGGGTCTAACTGCTATCCCTGCCCAGACCCCCAACAATCCCCCCTGTGCATCCCTGGAGCTGTGTCCAAAGGCTCCTGGAGCTGGGACAGCCTCGGGGCTCTGCCCATCCCTGGGGAGCCTGGGCAGTGCCAGCACCCTCTGGGGGAGCAGAACCTTTCCCTGCTCTGCAGCCTGAGCCTGCCCAACTCCAGCTGTTCCCTGGGTGCTGTCCTGGCCCAGGGAGAAGAGATCAGAGCTGCCTCTCAGGAGGAAGTTGTGTAAAACTTGGACATACTCTCCAACATCTTCACACACAAGTTCTAAAGCCTCCAAACATGCTGGCAATTCTGAATTTCTAATTCTGAAGATGCATCATGTAGGGCTTCTACAAAAAGGTTTAAAGTCCAGCTCTGCAACAAACCTGATGGAAGTGACAATGATTAGAAAATGATAGTGATAGAAAATGATGGATTATAACATCTAACATCATCCTCCTGATGCTGACTACTTGCCTGACTTACATTCCCTGAGGCAGCAATGCACAGTGATCATTACTATTAAATAGACTCTCTCCACATATCCTTTTGCTATGAATTTCATGTTTTGGTGTTGGTTTTCCTAATGCTTTTAGCAGGTAATACTTCACAGAGCAGAATGTGCTTTGGAACACTCCCCACACCATGCAATCACTACCAAGGGGGAGGAGAACATGTGTGCTCATCAAATTAGATAAAACCCACTGATCTGATCAAACTGGAATAAAATATTTTGTTCAAATTAGATCAAAAAGGGAAAATACTATAAACTGAAGATGCAGAAGTCATATGGGCATAATCATCTCTGACTTTGTATCTTTAAACCAGGAATGGGTTTAGACAAAGGAATACAAAATATGTTTTGACAACCTTACAACTGCATGGCACAAACTCAGTATTGTTAGTGCAGACACTACTGGATTATTTAAATTCACTGCAGAGTTACACTCTGATGATTCAACCCCATCCAACCTCATTTCTCATAAGAACCACTCACATTTCTTATTTTCATTGCATTCCACTGTTTCATAAGACTACTCCTACGGCAAGGAGCATTTTGGGGACTTTGAAAATGATCTGAACTGATAAATCTAACATCATAAACCAAATCCTATCCAGGCATTTTCACAGAAACAGAACAGCATGCAAACAGTCAGACAGTGAGCGGAGAAATCTTGGGATCTGCCAGCAGTATTCCCAAGGAACACTTTAAAGGCAGCCCTACCTTATAGGGCTGGAAGACACGTCGGGGTCATGGGCTGTCACTTGCCCCAGCACAGAGTTGAGAGCAGCATTTTCATGCACTTCCAGAAGGTAAGTGGGTGAGGAGAAGACAGGGGGCTCATCAGCATCCTCCACCACAATCTTCACAGTTGCTGTGTCCTTGAAGGGGCCCCCGCTGAGGAAGCGAGGGTCGAGGTGGATGTTGGCTGCCTCCACCTTCAGAGTGTAGGACTTTTTGGTCTCAAAGTCCAGTGGCTGTTGAGAAGGACAAAGATAAATATCTTTTTACTAATGGCCATGGAGAGCACGTGATGGCAATGCTGATGGACGGGAGTCAGGTGCATTTCTAAGCACACAGAATGAGTTTTAACGCAGTCACTTCCCTCTCCCAGAAACCCAACCTCCAGATTTTTCTACATATTGATATCTGTTTATTTACCAGCTTCAGAGAAAACAGCACTGCTTCCTTGTTTTTTCACAAGAAATCTACTGAAATATTCTCTCTCATGAATTATACCATTACAATTACATATCAGACAAATACTACAAATTTGTTGGGGATGACATGAGTTGCATACCAATAATGCACTTCATCAGTGCTTTACTGGCTGGAGATAAGAAAAAAAATTAAACTGGCTTCACAGAGAATAAATATTTTATTACTTCCAGAACAATGTGAGAAATGCAAAGAACTAGAAATTATTATTTGTTGGACAGGAGAGGTAAAATGTAGAGCTAATCATACAAGAAAGTACTTCAATATTCTTGCACTACAAGTACCTCTGTATTTCAGTTTATAGGAGTAAATGAGGTAGACATCTCTCAGGAATTTCTTAAAACTGTAGCAATTTCTACTTCTGTATCTTTTCTCTTTTTTTCTTTTTTTTTTTTCCCCACAGACAGAATCACAAAACAAATTACTTTATTCTATCAATACACCTGCCATGTCACCACTGTTTTTACTATTTTACAGTCCCATATTAACTCATAAAAGATGAAAACTCAGTGGATTTAAGGGACTGAAATACCAAATAAACCCCAAATCTGTGACACTTCTGACTGTTAGACTTTTTCATTATAGAAGATTCAAGTTTGTGTCTTGAAGCACATCAGTATATTCACTATATAATTCTCTTGTGTCTCACAACGATTCAAATTTCAAAGATGCAAATTGCCAAGCATTGGAAAGATATTAAGATTTGCATTATAATGTCTCAGGGATAAAAAAAAAGAGGACATAGACACTCTGTATCTGCAATGCAAATACCAGCAAGAGCACAAACAGGAATCTTCAGGAAGTCTATCAAAGCCTTCAATACATATATTTTCAAATTCTGTTGATTTTTTTCAGGTATGAATCAAGCTCTAATGGGATTTGCTCTTTCTCACAAATTCTAGTAAACACAAGAAAATCTTGCTTCTTTTGCAGCTCTTAAATTAGTAAGCTTTTGAAATTATGAATGGGGGTTTATAAATCAGCATATTCACAATTTGCCAATCATGGCTCCTGTAGCCCTTTTTCAATTGCTTTTCATGTGCTTTACAGAAATGACAGCGCCCCAATACATTTAGTCATGCCTAATCAGAATATCATATTGAAAATTTACTCAGCATTGTCTAAAGCCCATGATTTTATGCTGAAGAAAATCTGCTGGTGAGCAGTACTCTCCATACATCATCTACTGGAGTAGAACCAAAATTATTATTGCTGTCAAAATGAGAATATGAAACAACATTATGGTTGAGATTCAGTGATGAAATAAAGCCAAGGGAACTGGGGCAAAAGGCTAATTGCCTCAGCTTACAGGAGAGGCCACAGCATACAATAAATAACAGCAAGGAAGAACTGGGATGTATATCATAATTTTCTCTTTAGAAAAACAAATGTAAATTTAGATAAATATACATCAGTTTATTATAAAGCTGCAGTGCTGACCTACTCACTGAGAAAGAGAAAATACAAAGTTTTGACAGGCAATCTGCCTGACCTCTTTAATGACAGGTACAAGTGGAATATTAATTACCTGTGCTCGTTGGATTCACCTTTTCCCATCAGAATATCATGATTTGGGTTTTGTTTACTTTTGCTTTTCATAGACAAAGATTCATTTAGAGTGATCTGTGCTATGCAGCTAAAACCCTCTGCCACTGCTATAAATTATATTCATATCCTCTTTCACAACACAGCATGAGGAACAGCTTTTTCTCCTTCCCCAGAAAATAATGACAACTAAAGCTGCAATTAATGTTTCCCTGGCTTTACTAGAGGGAAACTTTACTAGTTTTGTTCTGTGCTGCCTTTCCCCATATTTCTGTACATAATTGAGTGGAGCTTTTGTTGTGTATGTGCAAATACCTCATCTTGCACACATCAAGACCGTACAAGCATAGAAAAAGTAACATGATTTTCTTTAGGGCCCAAATTTGGCACTTCTCATGTGAAACAACTGATCTCCTTAATAAAATTCACTGAAATCCTTGTTCATTGAGTAAAGACAGTTCAACATGAGAAAAGGTAGAAGGCTAAGCTCTCACATATCAGGTAATTTCATTAATGCACTGTGATTTATTTTTCTCTGAACAGCTACACAGGAAATGAAATAATTGAGAGAAGTTATTTGATGAATACTCAGCCAAAATTTTACACAAGTTTAAACCACCACCAAAGTGGAATCCAATCTACTCTTCTCCTTTGGAACCAAGGAAGCAAAACCTGCATGATGTAAGCACATGGGAGCCTGGTTCACACATTTCCAGCACCCATGGATGCCTCCCCAGTTGTCCCCTCAATGAAAATTCAGAGGAACGTGGCCAATACATCCCTTTTCATCACTCCACTGGCTTGACACCTTATCCATAGACGAAAGAATCCCTGGAAATCCAGCATCTTCTCACAGGGCAGTCTGCCTGGGTAGTTGTCTGTACAATAAACATTTATGTTTTTAACAGGATATGATTTACCTTTCTCACTCTAATAACGCCATCCTGAGTTTGGGCATCTGTTGTAATCTCAAATATATCCATTCCATCTCCTTCAACAATATCATAGGATGATTTAGCATTTTCTCCAATATCCAGGTCATTTGCTTTCACCCTTCCTATTGGTTCACCAAGAGCAACATCTTCCATTACTGAGAAGTGGTACAGACCTTACAAACAAGAGGAAAAGACTCAACATTACAGCTGGTCCCAATGTCCCCTGTGTGCTGTTCAATGTTTACACGTCCCCAGCACCAACTCTTGAGATGTGCAACTGATCCACCCCCATTTACACAAGTTATTGACTGCAAGCAGCAGAGCGTGGTGCTCACACAAGAATATTCACTTTACTGTAGGTGAGTGTCCTTTCCATTCTAGCACTCTCCTGCTGCCTCCTTAAAGGGATGGCTTGTGTTGGCAAACACAAATATTGACCTCCTTTCAACACTGCAGAACTTACCTGTTTATACAGATATTTTATTGACAAGTAGCTACAATTCAACCAAGAATATTTGGCTTTTACTCCACAAAAAATTGATCTAATACTTTAAAAACCTATTGTGCAAACACTTACATAACTTCAAATATTTACTATTTTTAAAAATGTAATTTGATTTTGTTTGTTTAAATCCTTCCACCTCTCTTTTGTGGTAAGAAACAAATCGGGAAACAATTCAACTCCTTTTTCTTTTTTTTTTTTTTTTTTTTTTTTTTTCTGGAAACAATAACTATTCCCAGCAATCATTACTGTGTTTACCACTTGTTGTAGAGTTAGACAAAAATCCATTAGAAATTGCTGTTCAAATTGTCAACATTTTATTTTTTGTTACACCTGCTTCAAACCTTTTAAGCTTAAAAGCATCAAAAAATCTATTTAGATATATTATTTTAGGTAGAAATTTTTTTAAGGCAAAACCCAAAACACCCATTTTCTTTTGTATCTCCCTGTTCCTAACTACTTTAAAATCTAGAAGACATAAATTTTACCCTGGAGTTCTTTCTGGACTCCCTATATTTCTACTTCTTTATAACTGACACTTACTGAACTTAATACATGATCTCATCAAATGAAATGTTGCGCAGGAGTTATAATAGGAAAAAAGAATTCAAAGGTAATAGAAGAGACCATTAAAACAGTTTTGGACACAGGATTCTGGCCTTGTTCTTCTCTCTCCTGCCTGTTGTTCTAAGACAATTTGTTAAGTGCAGGTAATATTATTCTAAAATCAATGTTCCAGAGTTGTTGCTTTACCTGTTGTAGCTGATTGCAGCAGCAACAGTTGAAAATAGGAGGGAAACTGGGAGGAATTCACAAATACAGGTATTAGCTACACAATGAAATCCCAAAGTGACTTGGTTTGAATGTTCTCAAGCTAAATTATTAGAGATAATTTGGAGATCATCAAGATTCCTCAGAATAACCATAATGGCTCAAAAACAATGAGCAGCCAAAGCAATGAAGTGCCTTGGGAGAAGTAAATTATGCGTTCATCCCTTACACTGCTGTCCACACTTTGTAGTTTGCATCTCCAGGCTCAGCTGTTTGCATTGTTAAGTTGAAATTTTGCTCTCAGATTTTTAAAACTGTTTACAAAATATTAAGAAAAAATTAAAAATCATGATGCAACTGACACTTTTACACAAATTCTTCTCCAGAATTATGATTTGTGTCATAGTTCTGAGCTGACCAAGATATCCACACTGGGCATCTTTGAAAGCCCTTGGTTTCCACAGCAGTGCACAGTTCCTCTCATTACAATTCTGTGCTAAACTGCCAGGTTAAAAACTTTGGTGACTTTTAAAACGGCTCTAAAATAATTTCAGAGAGATCACAGAAGTAGTGAAAGTTCATCTTTTTCATTTCTAAAACCCAGGAGGCTAACACTCTGAAATCAAACCATAAATATACATTTCTGTCCTGCCTGGAAACAATAACCCGATAAAACACCCTGTTTCCCGAGCTCATTACCATTTATTGTGCAAGCAGCATGTATTACATCTTATGAATTTCGATTTCATTCTGGCTAGGCTTATTGCAAGTTTGATCCTTTCTTATTTTCCTTTCCAGGCAAATGCAAACTGTGCTTCAACAGTGTTAAAAATAATAAAATAAAAGAAGTCAGACTTGCTCAGCTCTTGTCCAAGGGCAGTCGTGGCTAATCTGTGGTGCTCAGAGTGCTGCCTCTTCAAAGGTAGAATTTGTAACAACACCCAGTTCTAATGTTACTATGGCTCATCATTAAAGCAATAAATACACAGTGAGGGCTTTTTCCTGAAGGATTTGCATAATGGTCAGTGGTTATTCCTAGGGGGAAGCTGGAATCCTGCAGGTGCTGTAACAGCTTCAGAGTCAACACCTCCCTCATTGCTGCAGGAAAACTCCTCCAGGAGCAAAGGAATTCCAGCGTCTTGCTGATGGCCCCACTTGGTGTCCCTGTGCCAAAAAGCACTGGGAAAGAGCAGTTTCACCTCCACATGCTGTGCTCCTGGGCTGCCCCCAGTGTGGAGCAGTTGTGCTGCTGATTTTTTGGGTCACATTTTTGCCATATTGGCAGCCAAAGGCTTGGTGAGGCACTGCTGGTACAACAGAAAAGTCTGGAAAGCTGGCAAAGGTCGCTCTGTGCTCCCTGAGTTGGAGCCACAGGACCCTGCAGGTATAAAAAATCCATCCCTCTGCATGCTGGTGATAGAGTTCAGCTGCAGACATTGCATTGTGAGGGAAACTGTTGGAAAACACTAACATTGAGGGAAAGGCAATGCAACGGGACACAAAGTCAAAAATTCATGCATTTCCTGCTTTATGAGAAAAAACCTTTTATTGTGCAGAATGCTTATCTGTTAAAAACCATGAAGATGAGGTAATAAAATAAGTATTTTGAAAATAAGCTTTTGCCTCTGCTTATTTGAATTAGATATCTCTCTAGGTACATTTTCTATGGGCTACAGAAGCATATTTATCATATGCTGAGCATTAGGATAAACTTATTTTACTCTGTGTCCTCAGAAGAGGGCAAAAGTGGAGTTCAAGTCATCCGTACATGGAAAAAAATTAACTTTACGCTGGGTCTCTGAGCATCTTGCTAGAAAACATTCTTCTAAGAAAACAAAAATTATGCAAAATCTAGATGCAGGCTCAAAAAACTTTTAATTTTCCAGAACAAGCAGGATAAAAAGCAAAGTTTCTAATAGTGTATTAGGTTGCACCTGTTCCAAATAAAATCAACCCAGTCACTATGCTCTTCTTCTTCTTCTTCTTTGTTTTTTTTCTTTTTGTCTCCATCTTGGAAATAGACTACAAAGCTTTCAGAGAATCTCAGCAGGATGCCAAATCATTTTAACCTAGCTCAGCAAGATACCCATTGGAACCACAGTAGAAAATATGGATTTTGAATTAAAGATCAACAATTATCTAGATTCAGACTTATCTTCTTTGTTTTCTTCAGTATTGTTTAATTAGTCAAGTCTTTATTCCTTTTATCTGTTATATGTGTCTTTTACTGGTGGTGTCACTTGTCTGCATGAGATGGAAGCAACAAAGCACACAGAAACAACTGCACTGAGAGGAAATAAATATGTTTTCAGAAGTCTCCAGGCCCTTTTGGGTGGATGTAAAAGGGGTAATGAGGAAGGCACAGCTCTGCATACACAGTTGGGCACATAATTCCCTCTTTCCTAAGCTCTTAAGCAGGCAGAGGACTATTAACCTTTCTCTAGTAAAAACTACGACTTTTAAATTACATTAAAAACCCAGGCAATATGAAACTGAATATGAGATTAAAAAAAAAAAAATTTGATTTTAAGAAAACAACACAATAATAGCTTCTTATATAGGAACACACACACATATAATGGCACTTACTCTGTGCAAACTTAGGAGGATTGTCATTCACATCACTGAGTGTAATTGTCACTGTTGTAGTTCCAGAGAGTCCACCCATATGTCCTCCCATGTCCTTTGCTTGTATGACCACAAAATATTCTTCTTTGGCTTCTCTGTCCATGTTGGGAAGAGCTGTTTTAATTATAGCTACAATAATGGTGGGGGGGGAAACAGTCAGGTACAGACACAAATTCAGTTTGCAGCTGTTTTTATGGATATATGCAAATATTGGTATACAAAAAAGGTCAAAGGTCCAGTTAGGTTGCTTCTTAATACAAAGGATGAAGAAGAATTTGAGATTTTGAAAAAATTATTTTAGAGGTCATCTACCTTGATTTAATTAGAAGAGCACTGAAACTTCAAAATCCAGGAATTATTTGTTTTTCATTTTATTCCCGATAAACTTCTTGGTTTCTGCCCTACCTCCCACAGAAATCCATCTCTGCCCCACAGAATTCCCAAACAGAAGACAACCATATAGAAAGCTGACTCTGTGAACATTGTCAACCACATCTGTTCAGCTTGTTTAAAATAATTTAAAACCAATTATTTAATCTGCTCTTGTGTATAGTGTAGGCTACAGTTGTTCTCTTAAGTCTTAAACTGAGGCCTGAACTTGAACAGGAGAAAGACAGACTGCACTCCACTGCTCAAGGGGGTCACCTGTGGAACAATGGCCTCAGGAAGATGCCATCACCTGTTTTATCAGCTCAGAAGCTTTTAAACCTACAGAAGTTCAATGATCTGCTGTGTCCCAAAATATAAAATGTCAGTGGGCTGAAGGAAATATCAACAATGGACAGTTCCATGAATTCCGGGGCCAGACCCACTGGAAATTCCTATAGATTTCATGGACATGATGTTGAAAAAATAATCAGATAATTTTTTTCTTTCCAAAATTTTTCCACCTGTAATGCATTATAATATTCACAACATGTATTAGAAGTGTACTACTAAATGCTTAAAGGTAAATTTAAATCGTGCTCATTGCAGTTTAGTAAAGTCCACCATAATAAGATATTAACAGAATAAAGAAGCCCCACTAAACCTAGGTAAAACAATTCAAAATGTTCAGTTGAAATATGGATTTTTTTGTTGTTGTTGTTGTCCAAATTTTTTGAATCCCATTAAAAAAAGAAATAATGTTTCCTTGCAGACATGGACGGTAACTCAACAAATCATTGTTTTAATTTTGCTTTCTTTGTTGGGATTGGAATAGCTGTGGAGGCTTCATCCATCTCTCACTCTTTTGTCTGGCACAGGTTCTACTAACCAAGCTGCTTAGAAATGACACTCTGGCTGAAATGCTAGGATTACGTGTTTTTGTAATCTTTTTGTAGAATAAAGAAACATTCTTTTTGCATTAACAGAGATGCCTCTTAGTAAATCCTAAAATTTACAATTTATAACGAAAATGCCAATATTTATTAAAGTTCCATTTAACTATATAATACTAAGAACCTGATCAGACCTTCTTTCCATGGCTGAGGACCATGCTAAGACCAAGGGGGTGTAAGGTATTTATAATAAACCAATACACTTCCTCCATAAACCACCAAATATAACATGAGAGCAGGCTTGTAACCTACACTCTTGTAATTTTTTTTTCCATAAAATATTTTTGGTTGTTGCCTCGCATATTTTAGAATTCTGCAGGAAAATGAAACCTCTGCCTTATGTCTGCAGCAGCCAAGGCAGAGAAATGTCTTGTTCCTGAGGAACTCAGAGCCACAGAAGGGCTGGGCTTGGAATGGACCTGTGGAGATCAGCAGGTCCAGCCCCTCTGCTAAGGAAGGGTCACCTGGAGCAGGTGACACAGGAGCATGTCCAGAGGGACAGGAAAACTCTCAATATGTGAGATTTTATTCCAGCACAGGGGATACAAAGCCCACAGTAAGTGGGGTTTGGAGCCTCAAGTCCAATGGCCCAGCAGATGAAAGTGCCTTAGGAGGGAACCCACATTACTCTGCCACACACTGAAGAAAATGCTTGTGTTGAGTTTTCTGAGTGAAATCAGGGGAACAATAAACCCCATTTATCAGATTTGATAGGTGCAAAATACAGTCAGTGAAAGAGTAGGGTCATTTCCTCCATGGCAGCCTGGGTAAGGAAAGTAAATGATGTTTAATTCTCAAAGCATCTGACAGTTGTGGCTGGTTTGGACTGAACTGGGTTACTATTGACAAATAATAATGATGTATTCTGCAAATAAGTCTATTGTTATAAGTGAAATGGCTCATAAAAAACATTCTAATGCAAACCTAGGCTATCAGAATTTAGTTCACATTCATTTTTTTCACTAATATAGCAGATCCAAATATAAATGAACACTTATTTCAATAGGGCTTGTATTAAGCATACTATACTTTATCTCCATTATGTTTTTTAGGCAGAGTTTCTGTTTGTTTGGGTTTTTAACCTAATTTACATAGTTAACTCTAGCCTGCAGATGAGTTGTATAAGGTGCCATATTTTGTATTCTGCAGTTTCCACTGAGAAAAGTCAATTATTTCACTAAATTGATGGTTTTTCCTAGACAGGTATTTTAATTTGTCTCTTGATGTATTGAACAGGTTAGCCTTTGCCTGTGGTTTGAAGTATAGCAGGCAGATTAAACACCTTTGGAAGTGCCAAAATAAAAATTAAAATTTTGGCATTTAAGACATAAAAATTTGGGGTTTTTTTTTCTTCTGCATAAAGATACTAACACAAGCTGTTGTTTCAATAGTTTTATACATATCTGCTGTCACAGATCATAAACCTCTTGCCAGCAGCTGAGTCAAAGTCAAGTTTCAATTTCAAACACAATAAAAGGCTAAAAAGCAGTTTACTGTTTAAATTACTATAAGAGGAACTGATGGTTTTTAAGAACCAAATCTATCCAAATTACACGGGCTGATTGTTGCCACTACATTCAGAATCTACAGAATTGAGGGAGGTTTTCTCTTAGGAGGCAAATTTATAAACACCAAAAAGCTCCATCCTCATCTATCGTGATCAAGACAGACACAGGCTAAGAGAGTTCTGCATGGAGAATCTCAAGGATATTTATTTGTTCTTTTGCTTTATTCACCAATCCTCAGGCTTGCAGAAGTACTGAAACCATCTGTTTATTTTCAGAACACAAGCCAGGCTCACCAAATACCAACGCACACCCGGCACACAGAACATCAACTCACTGAGCATTCAACCTGCCCTGCTCCAGTTCAACCCAGAAACAAATGGAGAATAAAATCATAATCACTTTCAGCATGCAGTGATGGATGAGAAGGAGATGTGCCAAACAGGAGTAGTTCAAAAGTGAGAGAATTACCATAAACTAATGTAAGGCAGGTAGATGCTTGTTGGAAGATTGTATTCAGAACAGTTATCAATGGCTAACTGTCAAGTGGAGAGATGGATGACGTGGTTCATGGGGTTTGTTCGGCTTCTAGAATCATTCAATATTTCCTGAAAGCCAGAAGGCAGGGAGAACTTATCAAGCCTTTCAGATGACACAAAGTTGGGAGCCATTGCAAGTACAGGAAGAACAGGATTAGAGTTCAAAACGATTTTCACAATTTGGAGAGTCTAAAATAGCAGGATGCAACTCAATTTGGCAAGTAAAAAGCATTTTGTGTGAGAGAAACAATTAACTTCCCAATTACAATACAGCAGATGACTCACAAGACAGAAGAGAACATGGAGTCAAAATGAGCTGAATGTGAGACAACAGCAACTTGCTGATAAAAGTGCTCAAGCATTTCCTGGTATATTAGTTTGTATATTATGTGGAAGAACTGTGGAGTAATCTTTCCAGTGCACCCACACAGGTACGGCTGCAGCTGGAACAGCAGTGTCCAGTTTTGAAAAATATTGATTTATATGGTCAGGGAAGTACAAGGAAAGCCTTTACAGCCAAATATGTAAAAATTACTGGGAACTACTCTCCTTTCCCACTGGGGATAAGAGAAGAAATAATGGCCCTAAAAAATAACTCCAAAATGGGTTTCAGCTGCACCTAGAGAGATTTCAGTTGAGCATTAGGGGAGTACTGACAGAAGGCTGCCTGCAGACTTTGCAGCATTCCCATTCCTGTGAGTTTTTAAGAATCTATCAGTCAACCATCTGCCAAGAATGGGAAAGGAAAATCTGATCCTTTTTGGGGCCAGTGGCACTCACTGCACTCGAGGTTCCTTCCCTTCACAATGCCTAAGTCAAGGCTTTGCCTCCTTGTAGCCTGAAATAATTCCCAAACCTTACTGCTAGGAAAACCTTCACAGACATGTGGTACAACCAGTGAACATGCACCCCCTAGAATTTCCCTATAGATCATCTCCCTCAGCTGGAAAGATTAGAAGGTAACAGCTTAGAAGGTAAAGAAGTCTAGAAGCAAACTCTTCCTTCCAAGGATGAAACCTCCAAATCTTGAAGTACCTAGTTTTTGGGGGTTTTTTTGGCAGAGTTGCTTTCCCTGAACAGCCACCAGTGTCCCACCGCAAATAAAGCAGCTTCAGAAGGGGATTTACTTTTGCAGTGGTCCTGACTGCACACGCTGAGCAACAATCTGCCTCACAACATGAACCAGTTCAAATGCACCCTTGGGGACTACATTCAAAAACCTGTTTGGAAGAACATCCACTGTCTCACTCTGAAAAAGTCCAGGGGAAAGGAAGCAATGTGGCAGAGGTTGCAGCTCATGAAAAGAAAGAAGCAAAAAAAAAGCAACAGAAATAAGGACCTGGCTTTTACTTTTGTCTCCATTTTTTGAAGGATCTCTTTATGATAATGCTATAAAACTATACATAATAATAATTGAGCACATGGAACAAAACCAAGCAACCACTATGCAAAATTGGAACCTGGCCCTGAAAAGCCTTTCTCAAGCATCCCATTCATCTCACACACTTTGTTGAAGACTTCCTGCTATTTCAACTTGCACACTTTGATACTTTGGAACTTTCCCTACTTCATTTTGCAAGAGCTAAGTAATTGCTTTGATCTTCCTTCCGTGTTAGAATCTTGGTGGAGATTCTTATTAAATATAGCAGTCATTTAGGACCCAAAGTCCTGAAAATCAATCTTGCAATTTCTTCAGAGCCATGAGTGGTGTACTTTGTATTCCCGTGAAGCACAGCGACCTCAGTGACGTTTTAACAGTCCATAAAAAAGGTTCACTTGGAGATCTGTGGAAAACCTATGCCATAATTCTTAAAAAATGAGCAGATCACAACTACCTTTACTCAAAGTTTTTAAAAAATGCAGTACTTTGATGATGTGATATAGGAATTCTGATCCACTACTTTTCATTTCATTTACCTTTATCATAATCTCCTTAATAAGAATTATCATCAAATAGTCTAATTTCTTGTTTTGTTTCTAAGCAAGACAAGAAACATATCTGAAATCTCTAGCAAGGCTGCCTAAATTTCCATAAAATTTACTAATTACAGGAGTTGTATGAACTACATTCAGATCTAGATACATTTCAAACCAAAGACATTAAACACAGTAAAAATAATGACTAGCTGAACAAACAAATGCTATATTACATTTTATATTTCTGTGCCATTTTTGTATTTTCAATCGACAATCTAATAGTGTACATATTTTATTCCAATGCTTCTTTTTAGAAAGTGTATGGGGAAGATGGCACTTTTTTGTTAAACAGAGGGATCATTGTTGAATATAGTTTAATAATTCAGGTTTTTTAACCTAGGATTTATTGCATTTTCTTTTCCAGCCAATATTACTACAATTTTTGCAGTTTCTGGTCTTGTTTTCATTCTGAAATAGACCCTGCAAGTTTCTTACTGTGTGTGAAATTACCTGCCTTTCCCTATGTGCATTCTGCTAGAGGTATATCCTGTAAGACATGACTGGGTACCACCTATTATAATGTTGTCTTTTTAATTCAGGTGAACTTACCTCTGGGTTTTAGAGAATGGGTACAGAGCTTTAAGCTTTACTTACTAGCCATTCCCTTTTCCCTGGGACCCTCTCATTGGCTTGGTGAAAGGATCGCTCTCTCACCAGCTGAGAACAAATTCAGTAAATAAACATTTGGCACTGCATTTACAACCTCATTTCCTTAGGATTTTATTTGTAGCAATCTAATAGCTGTGATTACACCAGACACTTTACAGAAAGTAGCCTTGGATTCTTTTTCAGGTGCTTTCCAACTCCAGCTGTGTAGTTCAAATTCCTCTCTCTAATTCAGGCCCTTGAAGCACATTATTTAGATATGTTGCCCGTTTTCCTACTCAGCATGAGGAACAGCCAAGTTCAAACTACCTCATGAGCGTTCTAAAATGATAGAGCTACTGCTCTGAAATGCAAGAAATATGTGTGGTATCAGCTTTTTTTGTTACTGCTATTATTTGATAAACTCAAGAAGCAGAAATCACTTCTTTCCAAATGCCAATCTGCCTTGATCTTAAGCCACTGAGCTTTACCAGCTCCAGACCAGAAGAACTGTTTTCAAACATCTCTGCAGTGATTTTATACTTATTTTATTAATCAGCAAGGACAGCTCTTGGTGCCACTGAAGGGTCCAATCCCAAATAGCTGATCCATCACAGCTGCACTTTATACTTGTATCTAACGAGCGAGAGCTGTGGAACTGACTCTGCTCTGCCTCTGTGTCAGCCCAGCCCTCTCCTAATGGGCTGTCACCAAGACAACTCACAGGGCCACCAAACCCCTCAGTACAAACACCTTGACATCTCCTCAGATTGCACAGACTGTTTAGTGCACAAAGCCATGAAAAGACTCCCAGCAGTGCGAGAGCAGACTCTGTTTGCAGCACTGAGCCCAAGCACTGCAGCGAGCATGGAGGGATGCACTCCAGGAATCCTTGGGTGTGCTGGGGCCACAGGGAATGCCGCTGGGGCCACAGGGAATGCTCATGGAGCCACAGTGCTGCCCTGGGAATGCTGTTGCTGCCACAGGGAATGCTGCTGCAGCCACAGTGCTGCCCTGGAATGCTGCTGGGGCCACAAGGAATGCTGCTGGGGCCACAGTACTGCCCTGGGAATGCTGCTGGGGCCACAGTGCTGCCCT
>CM031867.1:3431893-3540845 GCA_018697195.1 Certhia americana | reverse complement strand
ATAGTGCTGCCCTGGGAATGCTGCTGGGGCCACAAGGAATGCTGCTGAGGCCACAGTGCTGCCCTGGGAATGCTGCTCTCTGGGTTCCATGGACCTGGATGCTGCTGCACACATCTGCCTTCTTCTAGGGGAAGGTATCCCTGCCATGGCAGGGGTGGAATGACAATGAGATTTAAGGTACCTTCCAATCCAAACCACTCTGATTCTGTGATACTACAATTCTATGAAAAGGAGTTTCTACATCCTTCTTGCTAAAGCAGAACAGCACCCACCCATCCCAGTTCATGCCTCTTTTTATTATTTCAGTGAGTTTACTTAACTTTAAATCTGCAGTATCTGGCACAGCCATGGCAGCAGCAGGAGTCAATAAAGTGAGCAGGAAAGCAGCAGCTCAATCCACGCTCTGACTCATGTCGAACAAGTACTTTCTCTACACTAATCCCATGAGGGTTTAGATCTAAAGTATTTAGAAGCTGAACTATTTAGGAAGGCTCTGTTGAACACAAGTGAGTTCTGTTCCTAGCAGCTCATTACTTTCCCCTTACAGTAGTAGATTCTTTCCTGTACCAAAACCATTTCTCTCCAGCTTGAAGTGCTTCCTTGTCATTGTCTCATGAGTAATTACAAAAACAGTCCCCGTGTCTCTCTTTTATTAACACCTCTCAAATATTTGTGCAGTGATTTCATATCCTTCTTTAATCACCTCTGATCCAGTTTATACAAATTTAGTTCAATCAATCTTTCATTATAAGTAATATTCTCCTGACCTTAGCTACCCTGCTTTGAACTTTCTCAGTATCTCAGCAGTGTTTTTATGATGACAGCTCTTATCAGCCCTATGCTGAGGGCACCTTGTACCACTGGGAATGAACTGGACATTAACAACCAGATAGAAGAAATAGCCTGAACATCACAAACATATCTGTAACTGAAAAGGTGCTGGTTTATACCCTTTTTCTCCCTTACTTGTTTTCATTCTGCTGGACTCTATTATAAGGTCTAAATGGAGGCAAGACTGAAAATTAGAATAAAAGATTCAAACCTGGCTTCTGTTGAGTGAAGTTTTCATTCCTCCTAGGCCTATTCATTTATGTTCTGATTTCAGGGATTCAACACTGTCGACCAGAGAGGGCCACACACTAAATTAAAAACTCTGCTGCTTAAAGCATGTGCTCTTCCAACTGAAAATTAAACCAGGTATTGGGGAAAACCCCACAATTATTCACTCTCCAAAGAAATACCCACATTCTATTAGGAGAGTCTTCAGCTTTCTGCATCTGCTGAGTCTTCCATCTATCTCAGCTGTACCTCCTTGAGCCCTGGCTTTGTACCAAATGCCCATATCCAAGACAGCAGTGCTTAAAAGCTATTCTTTTTCAGCCAGACTCAGGGCTTGTGCTCCACTAATCCCAAGTGCTTTCCAGTGCAGCAGGGCTTTGCTGTAATTTGCCTTGTTCATGTAACTATATTTCAGGTGTGTGTAGGAGTGACATTATTTAAGTTCATGTGAAATGTAAATAAGTCAGACACAGCTGAAAATGTATTTCCTCTGCCATCCCTATATTGTAGAACACAGTGTCACTTCATATTACTTTTCATTATGATAATCTTATTTTAAAGCTGACAGTCATGATTTAATATCCTTGAAAAAGCTTAAAAGTGAGAAGTGTACTCCAGCTACTTTTAGCAGTCTTAAGAAACCCCCTTTCCCAGCATTTGGATTGTCACAATTTGGATTATGAGAGAATCCATACAACCCGTGCACCTTTATAAATAAAACACACTAGGCAGGGAGCCTGGCATCAGTTACTGAGATGGAACCATAATGATATAAGGAATATATTTCAGCCCACCATGAATTTCGTTGCTATTCTGATGCCATCACATTGTAAGTTTTATCTCTTGTAGAAAAAATGTAAATCAGTATCTTTGTCATGTATTAATTACATCCACCCTCCATCCAATAAACCAGTGGTCATAATAAGATTCTCCACAAAAATTGAAAAATATTCAGAACAAGCCATCAAAAAAGCATTTACCCTAAGCTATATTCAGAGCACTGAGTGTAAAATAACTTCTGAATTACCTCCTTTCCTGTGTCTATAACTCTTACAGAAGAACTTGCAAAGTAGAACTACAGCAATATATGCATTTTTCATCTCAGGTAATGGAAAATTATTGTTTTATGGGTCACTCAGTAGCACTTGTTTCTTTGTGCCCAGCATTACAGAACTGTTTCAGTGAGGAGGTTGAGTAGTGTGAGTTCCAGCTGAGAATGATTCAGATAAGGGCCACATCCAACTCTCCAAAATGCAGGAGAGTAAGCAACTGTTTCCCTCCCATTTACCCTCAGGTGTGACATCCCTTCCCTAGCACAGACACAGAGAACCACATCCCACTCCTTTGCTCTCTCTTTTTGTTTGATGATTACAGGGGCATGGTTGGGATAATTCCTCATGGTTCACTCTCCACATGCCATTAAAACCAAGAAGGAAGGTCAGACAATGCTCACTCTGAGCCAGGAAATTAAAAAATTACAGGCAGTACTGCCCGGGTGGAGGTAGCTGCGCAGATCTACATTTACTCTTGGTTTCTAAGACAGACAATAAAAGGCCAGTCATCAAGAAAAATTGTAAATAGATCAGCTCTCAATAGCTATACTTTTGATAACACTTGATACACTCCTATGAATGACAGAAAATATTTACATTCTGAAGGGGATCACTCTCACACAATACATTTCATAAAATGCTGATTCCATTTAGGGGAAGACACAATATCTGTGCCCAGAAACAATTCTATTTCAAATTAACTGAAAAGGCTTTCAACTTATCAGGGCTCTAATGAAGTGTAACCACAGAGAAAATGCAGCTATACACACACCCACATGCTCTCTCACACCCCCTAAAAAAATCCCAAACAACTTTTAAACCCTAAAATATGTACCCCACTTGGTTTGATTTGTGCCACATCTTCAGGATTGATTTGTTTGAGGTGAAACACTACTAAACCTGCTCTGCTTTAATTTGCACCCTTTCATAGCAGTACCCAAACACCTTCCCACATGAAAACCTCCCCTGAGGGTCCCGAGGACTGCAAGATAATGTGTTTTCCTGACTTAGTTACTGAGAATTGTGGTGGTTCACGTTGCAAAGACTGAGCAAATAAAAAGAAACTAACATCTGCACACTTCATCTTTGCATTGGACATTTTGGTTTAGAGCCATCTTTTTCACCCTCTGTATGTGGCTGCAGTTTCTACATAACTACCTGCATCTGGTTTGATTAATGATTAAACTTTTATGTCTATTTATATTTTCTATACCCTAAACAAACAAATGGGTGCTGTTTGGTGAGAGCAGGATGGTGATTCCACTACAGATGAAGGGCACTACATTGAGATGGCAAAGAAACAGGGAACAGCCTCAGCAGAGAAACTCAGCCAGCTGCAGTGAATTACAGAACATAATTGATGTCCTCACCAGATCTAGAAAAATGGAGTATCTGAAACCATTTATTCACTCAGAAGCAGCTCCATAAGATGAAGCCACTTAGGGACTGTAGCCACAGTTGAATTCTTTGTCAATAAATTCCCATTAGACAGTAACATGTCATTTTCATGGTAACTGAACTGCTCTGCAAAGGAATATTTCCAGCTGAAAATGAAGGGAGGAGGGGGGAATTAATGCCAGTGAAACAGGAGAAAACCCCTGATTTTCAGGTTCACCAAGAAGCTTTGGAGCTCTCTCTGGTTTTCATGATAACAGGAATTGCTTTCCTAGGTGAGGGATGGTTACTTCTTTGGACTGAGCATTAAGGTTTAATGCAATACAAATGAGAAAACTAAGTAAAATGAAGTATTTTTTTAGCATTTGGAATATTTTTTTCAGGCTATTTTTCTGTGAAAAAAAATCTTCTGTGTAGGTGGAGAATGCACTTCTCAGCTCCTTTAGGAAAGCTGACGTGTTCCCATGCTAAGGCACTAACTTCCCCTAGTAGAAACTGAGAAAAACCCTACAGTCAATTCCCCTCTAATTAAGACAGCTCACACAAGTCATTACTGCATCCAATAATTTGTAATATTAACGAAACCAAACAGTATATTTAGATGCTAGATGGTCAGAGGTCTGTTCAGAGTTATATTTCCACTTGATTGTGACAAATGAGCCACAGGAACTAAGGGCCTTCACTAATAACCCCTCTCTTAACACACTTATTTTTGGAACAAGCTGCTCTTTTTCCATTGTACTGTGCTAGAATTTTTCTCTGCAAAACTCTATTTTACATGCAGTGTAAAAATAAAAGGCTGAATCACAACCAAGAGATCCCTTTCACATTTAGGATAGCTGTCCTTCAACCAGAAAAACCCACTTTGAACTAATCCATTAATATTTATTGATGCACACTATTGACATGAAGTCCCACAAAGTTAGGGCATTTCTAGGAATGGGAAATTCTTTTTCCATGGAATTTCATCAGAAAGATTTTGAGAAATTCCAGCTTTTAAGGATTACAGGAATATGTGTTTAATGTTGGTGAGAAAACTTAGTTCACTTAATCTCTCAAAATCAACCTTTAATAATTTCTTCGAGCATTTATTTTATGGTTTTGTTACTCTGCACAAGAATTTTAACTCCTTTTTTACAGCTGTATAAATTCAGGTGGATATTTGTACGTTTTAAGAAGAGTTCTAGTTTTCTCCTTAGGAGATCACAGCTGCTTCACTCACAGTGATTAAAAAGGATTTCTAGTAGCAGGTGACAGAATATCAGAAATAATATCAAATCACTTTAAAACTTGCTTTTTAGACATAACTAAATGAATTTGCTGTATGGACAACCTATGTACAGAAAACAGGAGGGAATGGATTTATTGGCACTTCTTTCGGATGACTTTCAAGACTACAAAACCACAGAGAAATAAAATCACCCTAAATGCATGCTAATAAAACTTCACACCAACACTCACGATTGATGCTCTTTCGCTTCCCAAATTGATCCAACCGGTCAAGAAAGGAAAAGAATTTTCAGTGAAAACACAGAATATATTCACTGAAATTCCCAAGCTAAACTGTACTTTAGCAGGGAATGCTATAGACTCGTAGTGAACATTACATTATGCTCATCCAACCCCTCAAGCCCTGCATTCCCTGATCAGTTTTGTCACACAGCTCCTCCTCTGCCTTAGTTGCTCCAGTACCTTCTGTAACATTGCCAGCACCATCACCCCATTACCATTAATCCCCATTTTTCCTGGGGTTTCCCCGGGATCAGACTCTGAGGAGCACGAGTGAGACCTGAATTACACCTGGATGATGTGTGGATGATGTGACACAGGAGGCAGGGGATGGTCACCTCTGCAAATATAACCAGAGAATTACTCCAGGCTGGAAAAAGCCTCCAGGACATGGAGCCCAAGCACCCCCAGCACTGCCAAGCCCTCCTTTGCCCACAGTCCCAAGTGCCACATCCTCAACACCCTCACAGCTTTAAATCCCTCCAGGGATGAGGACTCCCCACCACTGCTCTGACCAGCTGTGCCAGCACTGCACAATCCTTCCCATGAAGAAATTTTTCCTTATCCCCAATCTAAGCCTCCCCTGGAGAAGCCTGAGGTGATTTCCTGAGCCAGGGGTTGCTATTCAAAGTCACCTACCTGTATGGGGCTCAATAGAAAAGTAAGGCTGTCCTTCCAGAATGCTATAAACCAGCTTGGCACTATTTCCATACACTGGATCATCTGCATCTGTAGCTGTTACTTTAGTAACAAAGGTGCCTAGATAGAAAGAATACACACAATTAATGTTTACACTCACTAGAAATTTGCATATCTTATTCAAAAACTAATTTGAAACAAAAATTCATTTCCTTGTGAGCTGTATAACAATAATAAAAGAAGGAAAAATATCAGTGACAAGTTAAAATATTACTTGTGGAACAGAAACAAAACATTTTCCTTCAAGCTGATATGTGCCAGCAGCCTGAATTTCTGGGTAAAATAAAAGCCCTTTTAGTATCTGTATTGTTTAAAGTTTCTTTTTAGAATGCATTTAAAGCTACCCAATAGATCTGTGTAGACTGCAAATATTTGCAAAGGAATCATATCAAAGGGATACAAAACACAAGGTTAATAATACACATAATGTGTTGTATTTAAGACTTGCAAATTCACATTTGAAAGAACTTTGCCAAGTTACAGAGACCACATAGAAAAAACAATAATAAAAAGGGTTCTTTTTCTTCCCTTGGCTTGCAGCCATGATAATGATTTGATGTGGCCACAGTGACAGAGTTGGGACAACAACAATTGTCTCTGAAATGAGTCTCTGCCACTCAGGGGGCCATTGTTCAGCCAGAGTTATAAATTCCATACTCTGACAAAAATAAATAGAAAAAAAAATTAAAGGAAATTACCCTTTTTATTTCTTAGACAACATAGCACTTGCCATTTCTGTAAGAAGCAAAATGGAATGAAATTCAGTTGGTTGCATTAAGGTTTCTGCAGAGAGGCTTTTTTTGGCTGACACAAAAGTATGATGGCATTAATTAGGCTGACAATAAAGACAATATATACAGAGGGAGAGAAAGCAAGAGAAGGAGAAAGGTTAAGGGCAGAATTATGTTTAGAAAGGAAAATAATATTACAGCACCCACCAAAAATCCCCCTTTCTGAATATGCCAATAAAAATAGCTTCCTGTTCCTTCTTAGTCTTGGTGTGCTGTGAATCCTGATCCCACAGCCCTTCAGGACAGTAGAGCAAAGGGAAGGAGATCCTTTTGGCACAGCCTTGATCCCTGAGCTCCCTTTCCCTCTCTCCCTGCACAGCAGTTTTGTGGCTTACAGCACACATAAATCATTTGGAGAAATGTTCACATATCTAGAAATGATTTGCATATGACCCAACAGCTGCCAGTTCACTCTTTCCCACCTGGCCACTTCAAACACCAGGGGAAGATGTGGGGCTAGGGTTTGGGAGGGCAGGATTTGGGAGGATGAAGAACACCTCTGTAGGGAGCACGAGTTCTGCAGGGACTGAATGTGGCAGGTTTGCTACGTGGAAATAATGGGATAATTCCCACTGAAGGGAATGTGGCTTACAGAAATGCATCTCACTAGAGAAAAAATAGCTTTGGCCATTATTGGTCATTTTTTTTTTGGTGTAAATTTACCTGTTCTTACAGGGGAGAATGTCAGCACAGGGAGGCAGAGGATAAGTGTCCCCCCAGCATCTCTCCTAGGCTCAGCAGGGGCCAGAGGAGTCCTGCAGCTGGTGCACATCCCATGCAAAAGGAACATTATGTCACATCTCTCTTTGACAGATACTTGCTGAACCTGTTTTATAAATATGCAAACTGTCCATGTTTTGAGGCTTCACTGTATTCAAGGCTGAAAGGTGAAATTATATGTAGCCTTTAACAGAATAGTTTGTAACCCATCACAGGGCCTGAGAAATAGACTTTATCCTCAACTTGGTGGTTAGTTTATAAGGAATTAACATCAGAAATTTATTTTCTGCCCAGTGACAACAGGGGCAGACAGTAACAGCCAGCTCCTGACAGCTCTGAGTAGAAATGATAACGGGGGCAGGTGACACATGTGATGCCCTGCCCTGTAGCAAGTTCAGCATCCTCAGCCTACAGGTGATATCCTCAAAGCCCTCCTGCAATAAAAAGAGGAGCCCTGAGGCACACTCATCCAGGGCACAGGCTGCAGAAAACAGGGAACAACAAGAGAGTTTGCAGGAAACTTGAGCGTGGATGTTGCAGGGAGAGAGGGACAAAAGGCCCTTTTGTGGCTTGTCCACAGGAGTTACAAGGCTTGAGAAGCTGTATCTAATGGGATTGTCTCACATGTTGGAGTTCTGCTGGCTCACATTTTGTACTCACACCTGTTTCCAGGGCTCTGGTTTGCTCTTCCCACAGACAATCATCCCTCAGCTGAGCTGTACCTCCCCTCTCTGGAACTGAGCCTGTTGGAGCCCTGGGCACAGAGGATTTCAGGCTTTCTGTGCTGATCAGGGACTGATCCTCAAAGATGCACTACATTTGACCTGAGGCCTTGGGAAAGGTTTCCAAAACTGAGTGATAGCACTGAGACTGTGAATGTGTAGTTGAATAGAAGTGTGTTATCTCACAGGGTGAGAGATTTAGAATTCAAGGGTTTAGGATATAGTAATATACATGTAACAAGATGGAGGAATTAGGGTGTGGGTTAGTCCTTCCTTCTTCTTCTTCTTCTTCTTCTCCTTCTTCTCCTGCTCCTTCTTCTCTTCCTTCTTCTCCTTCTCCTTCTTCTCCTCCTTCTTCTTCTCCTTCTCCTTCTTCTTCTTCTCCTTCTTCTCCTTCTCCTTCTTCTTCTCCTTCTCCTTCTCCTTCCCAAGTTTGAGTGATTTTGTGTGATTTGTTGAAAAAGTTCACAGTGCAAGACACAGGTGACTAGTAAAAATAAATTAATTGGCATCTCATAATTGGGTAGTTCAGGCTTAAAAAGACCTTGAAGACAGAACTCTAGGGGCCATTCCTACTCTGTTAACTTAGTGTGTAGAAGCAGTCATGGTCAGTGAGGCTGTAACTTAGATAAGAAATAATAAACATCCAAGTCCCAACAAGAATTCTGTCTCTCACACTTTTAATCCTGACCCTGAGAAGAAGAACCAGATGAAGCCAAGGGTTTGCCTCATGAGCCCCACTATCCCAGCACATGCCCCACTCTCCCTGCAGCTCTTGGCTGCTGTCCCAGAGTGGCACCAGCCACGGATGAAGACTCAGAGCTCCCTTCAGCTGGGTTTAGGCTGACACTGCAGGTGATGGGCTCCTTTCTGTGGCTGCTACCATAAAACTTGTGATTTGTAATCTCCTAAGGCAGAAGGGGTTTGGGCAGAGCAGCATAAAATGGGACAGGGCTGGAAAAGGATAAGGCTCAACACAAAGTGAAAATTTTAGTTAGAGTGTTTCATCGCAACTGTTTCATTTTGTTTCCACTATATACTTTATATACAACAGAAAATAAATAAAACTGTTGACTTCTTGGAGATTGTGTTTGATTTTCCTAGCTGGCTCTCATTTCAAAGGCCTTCAGAAATAATTACATTGCTTGTTTAGAAAGATTTGATATATAATTTCTATTCTTATCTTACTTCACTTGAGAATTCCTGAAGACTTCTATAGATATTTATTTCAGGATTCCCAGACTTGAATGGAGATGCTGATTCTTTGATAAGCACATTCTTTATCCTAAGTGTTCATTAAATACTAAAGCTGAATACACCCTAATAAAAAGAGTTAATCAGTGTCTAACTTTGCTTCCTGATGCTCAGCTACCAAGGTTTTCTTCTTGTGATATAAAATAATTCCATCACTTATTGAATTCAATTGAAGTTTATAAATATATTAAAAATACACAGGTAATAAATGTGTCAGTATTTCCAATTAAAGTGCACATAAGGCAGGGGGAAAGGCATAATCTTCTTTTTCTTGCCCTTGCAAGATACTTGAAGTGTGATTATAATCTCACCCAATAAAATTAATGAAGGGAATGGACAACTGAAATACTCTTGTGCCTCCCAGAAATCAATTTCTTCCCCAGCCAGTTTCTGCCACTCAGCACTTCATTTCCAACCATCACACACACTTCTGAGGCCTGTCAAATCCAGTAATTTGCTCCCAACAATCTTACTGATGAAAATTGTTTAGGGAAGATGTGAGCGATCATGAAACAGAAATTAAAGAAATTGCTTCCACTATTGAAATTAGTTAAGCTTTGGCATAGTTTACATTTTATCACCTCTAATTTGATTTTTTTTTTTTTTTTTTTTTTTCTTTTATGCCGTGAGTCAAATTTTCTGCAGGTGTGGAACACACTACGTTATGTTGTTCATATTGGCAATAATCAGTGTATTTAAGAGCAAACCCTGTCCCCTCTGCAGCTGCAGGTGATGTTGTTGAGTCAGTGCTGCCCTGGTTCCCCTGCAATGTGCTGAGAATTCACCTGGAGCAACCAATCCCACTCCCACAGGTGACAGAACCTGGGCACCAAAAGATTTGGAGAACTGAGAGATTCCTGATGGTGAAAAACAATGCACAAGAAAAGGAACTCTCAGTTCCTCGGCTATTTTTAACCAACTTCCACACCAGAACTCTCCAAGCTTTGGATTATCAATATTTAAGCAGAATTTTACTCCATTACTGACACTGCAGTTATAAAATACATGTACATAAATATTTTTTACAAGCATAATGCGCTTACAGTTTTAAAGATAAAACTTTTGCATTGAAAAAGCTGTAAGAATGCAGGGAAGGACATTTATTAAGTAAATGCTCTTGGAAAAACAGCATTCTGGGCTCCGCTCAGCAAATAAACTGCTAAGGTTTCTGCTTGTGCTTTATTTTGACTGCATTTGGCTTGTGTTTGTTTCTTTGTCAACGCTACAACAAACTCATTTAGCCAGAGACTATGAATTTGAAATGGTGCCATTTTTATAAGAAAGCCACTATTGTAGTCCAAGTCACTGTTGTCCTAATTACAATAATATTGCAGTTTTATATAATCTGGCCCAACAACGTAATCACTGTTTCATTTTTTCTTTATGTACCTAATGTTGCCTTATGTAAGCCAAGCCCATTTTTTTTTTGAGAGATGAGGCAAATTTTAAGATGTTCTGTTAAAAAACTTTGTGTTTTTTCCTCAGTTACACTTTTGCAATGCTAATGACCCTTAAATATGGATTTAACCACTATAAATATAGACGGCACAGAGATTCAACAGATTTTAATTAATGAACACTTCTAATGTGTTTTAACCATTAGCCATTGCTGATTTGTTTTACTCTGTCTTTGCAATAGGCCAGCAATCAGAGACACAATTAACAGGACTATTTTTATGTGGCTAGGTGAGAAAGCTTGTGTTTGCTGGCAAACTAAGATTAAAAACCATCATATAAAATAAGATGTGTGCGCTCAGCTAGTGCTTTTCTGTTGTTTTGGCTGTGTTTTTATGTGCAAGTCAGGGTACAGATTCTGCACATTAGTCAGAAAGAAAAATGCATATGCTGCCACAGGGAGTAGGAAAGCAAATTCTTTTGGTGTGGCAGTGAAATGTGCGTTCTGGGAAAACAAAAATCTAAAAAATCAAATTTGAACGTTCTAGAAGAGGTAATGCATAGTTGGTGCCAAGAATTTACATGAATCCATATTCAGTGAACAACCATTTCGTTGAAGGATTGTAGTGGCTGGTAAAAATAAATAATGTGACCATAATGAAGCCTGGTGGGACCATGTTTTCTTCTCTTCCCAGGGATTTCTGGGGATTTTTTTGCTTTTTTGCATTTCTGATGCCCTTTTTGGTCTCATTCATTCTTTCTCTCCTAATCTTCCCAAATCTTGACAGGTTGAAATCTCCATTTCATTCTGAAAATCTCATTACCAACCTGATGGGGAATTAGGAGAGTATTTGCCTGACAAAGCCTCACCATTATTTACCAACTCTTTTGTTTTCCTAAGAGGATCCTGTGCTTCAAAACCCTCAACTGGCTTTGGAGTTGGGCTGATGGAAACCCTGCAGCCAGGGGTGGTCACACAAAGCATTGTTTGTACCCAGCAGGTCAGATAAGCATTCTTTCCAAAATGAAGCCTTTTCTTCACTGTCCTTCTTTGCTATAATCTCACAGGTAGCATGACAGTTGTTGTCATGGTAACAATTTTTTATTGAATAAAACTGCAATAATCTCGTAAAAACCTGCATAACTTCTTGACATGTAAATTATTACTGCCTCAAAGCTGAAGGAACTTATTCTTATTTGTTTTTCATTGTTGCTTGTTTTTTTTAAATGCAAAAACATAGTTTTAAGCCTTATCATGCTACATTATTGCATGAGACCACTTCTAAAACACAAAATCTATGAATTAGAGGTTTTGCTAACCAAATAAAGAAAATGTATATGAAATAGGAGTCTGTTTAAAGCACTACAGAACTTGTTAACGTATGCAAATTACTCACATAAAATATCATTGCATATCTTGGTGTTCATGCAGACATATAAATACAAACACACACAAATTAGGGGAATGTTGCATGAGTGCTTAAGGGTTCTTTGGCAGATCATATGTTACTTTTTCAGCCCTATCTTCTGCGCCTGTATTTGAATTTATTATTATTATTATTATTATTATTATTATTATTATTATTATTATTATTATTATTATTAACAGCTGCTTCATTGCCAAAGCTCCAGGAGTCCAACGTGTGGATCAGACCCCACAGGGCAGGAAGGTTCTCTCCCCAGAGACCCCAAGAGCCAAGTACCAGGAAAGACAAACAGACAGAAGAGAGACAAGGAGGTTGTTGGACTCAACTATCCGTGAGGTTCCTTTCCAACCCAGGAATTCCATGATTTCATGATTCTGAGAGGAGAGGATGGAAATCCTGGGCAGCAATGCTGCCAGCTCACTGTGGTGTTGCTGCCTGACCTACAGAACCCACAGGACCTCAGAACCACAGAAAAGGTCAAGGACTGCTTTGGGAACAGATGGCTGAGGGCTTGGGTGAGTTTTTCAGACCTTCCCAAGCTTAGAGGAAAGCATGTAAAAATTAAAAAAACCTGCTTTTAAGTGTCCAGTGGACCCTTAATGAACAAAAAATGAATGAGGCAATAGATGACACCCTGAGCAGAAGTAAAGGATGGAGATATGGGCCAGAAAAGTCCAATGGGAACTTGTGCTTGCCATGCTGGAGAAACAGGATGTTTCAAGGCCAAAATGCATTCTGCTGTTTCCATGGCAGAATCCAATATGCAATCATTTCTAGAGGCAGAAATGAGATAGAAAATTTGTGTATGTTACAGATGTAATACCGTTATGTTGGTGATGAGAACCACATAAATACACAGATACAAGACTTCTCTTTATCTTTTGCAAAGAGAAAAATAACAACAAAAACTTCCTTGAAATGAGAAATTGTACAAGGAGGAATAGCTTCCCAAGGGAAATAACAGAATCCTCCTCAGTGAAGAGTTCACTCTCTTGCACAGGATGCTGGAATAATGTATTCTAAGGGAAAACCCTAGAAAGACAGGAAGATTAACTAATAGGGTAATTTGTCTTTCCCGGCTGTAATTTATTTGACTCTAAGTAGTGAAATAGTGTGATGCTGTCATGATCTTGTTTATGATGATTAAGGTAAGGAAGAAGGAAAAGAGGGTTATTCATACAACTCAGTTTTAGGCTAAATTAGATACCTAGCTGCACCAACTGCCTGCTCTACCTGAGGAAGAGAGAATCATCCTCTCCTGGAATCCACCTTTTTGGGATGAATGGAGAGAAACAGAAATTAAATTGGCCAGCTAATGTGAATGCCTAAATTTCAATTCTGTGACTTCTCTCTTTTCTGGATGTACCCAAAACAGGCTGCCACCCCAGTCTCTAATTCCAGTCTTCCAGGAACTGCAAGTGTGCTAAGCTGAAACTCCACCAAACAGGACAAGGAGAATTGCAAGAATTTCATGTTTGTTACATTAAATTCTATCATAGAATCCCAGAATCATAGAACCATTAATGTTTGAAAGCTCCCTGAGACCATCCATTCCCTGTTGAACCCAGTGCCCACCCTGTCCCCAGCCCAGAGCTCTCAGTGCCACCTCCAGCCCTTCCTGGCACACCTGCAGGGATGGGCACTCCAACCCTCCCTGGGCAGCCCCTGCCAAGGCCTCAGCACCCTTTCCATGGGCAAATTCCTCCTGCTGTTCACACAGAACCTCCCCTGGAGCACTTTAGGGCCATTTCCTTTTGCATATACCTCTGTCTAAATACCTGTGTGCACTTATATATTCATAGTGACTGTAAACACTTTCTGAAATAAACTGCAACTGATACAGTTCATATTTTGGTTTTAATATTAAACATGAATGACAAAACATCACTTGCTTGTTTTGCCACTTTGTTTTATATAAACAGTTGAATGCAATCTCACTGAAATTCACTGAGAGATTTTTCAATATTTTACAGGCCTACAGGAAATGGCAGAGGCTGCCCTAAAGAAGTGCTAATCTAAACCAAAGGGTTTAACACCTAAAATTCTGACTCAATAAAAGAATCTGAAAGAATCTAACAGCTTGGGCCATAATAAATTATGTAATACCATGCAGGAAAATGCAAGAAACTGTTTCTTGGGGTCAACAGAAAAACAATCCTTTGATACACTAAGTGATGTTTAACTCCATAAGCAGATGAGGTATCCAGATTGTTTCTCCCAAATGTTAGATATTTCTCACTACAATTTCTGGAGTAGATACTTTAGGAGGTTAATGAAACCTTTACAGAATGTTAATGTCATGCAGCACAGGTTTGAGTCAAAATCTCTGCACAAATGCATGACCTACCACATGTAACACAGCAGTGTTTGTGCAGACTGCTCATGTGCCATTTTAAGGACTTTTTCTCACGTGAGGGAAATGGGAAAAACATATTGTATGCAAATGTGTGACTGCAGAAGTATGAGAGGAGCTGGCTCTGCCTGAAGAAAAAGGCTGTGTGAAGATGCAGGGAAGGGAGCGAGCTGGCAGCCCCGCACCTCACAGCTGTATAATGAGGGCTGGAGGAAGCGTGGCTGGAAAATCTAATCAACTGCATGTTTTACCATTCCTTGTCTGCATAAACTAATTGTTTGGGAACTCTGATGCTGCCTCTTTAACATAACATTTTGGAATAAGAACTACTTTACAACTGAAATGCATATTCAGATTTAGTGAAATGGATTCCTCCCTGGCAATTATTCTGGCTGATGTTACCTGGGTTTACCTGTGTGGATCTAACAAGAAGGGACCTTCTGCTTTTTCAGTTTTAAGGCTGGCAGTTCTTTCTTGCTACAACTTATGAGATGGTGCCATTGGAGAGCCTGCAGGTATTCCTTTGCAAATTCCCCCGGGTGGCTGTTTGTTAGGATTAGTACACAGTTTGAAACATCACAGGCAACAGCAGAAGGGTAAAATATTTTTTATGTTTGGTTTAAAGAATTATGTTTTCCTTTCATGCTGTTTTTTTTATTCTCCCTTTAGATATCACCCTCGCTATAGAATATTAATTGATATTTGTGAGAGAAGTGGAAAATAGCTCCTCTTCTGTTCAGGACTTTTTGAATGACTGCCTGTCTCTAATCAATTGACTATTTCATCAGCATTCATTCTGTGAGGTCCCCAGGCAAAGGCAGTAAAATTGGATGATCACTGTACACTGTATTAGCAAGCAGAAAAAAAGGTACTGTAAGTCTTGTTGATTCCAATGGAAGTTTCATGTTATGCTCAGGTGTATTGTAAAAAAATAGAAATAAATAATAAAGCAGCCTATGCTGTTTACTGCAGAAATTCTTTCCTTTATGACTTTGTGTGGCGACAACAGAAAGTGGCTGATATCATCTCACAGCTTTGAGGCTCTGCTGGCTTTGTTTGGGCGAGTGAAGCCTGGAGTGCCAGCAACTCTAACCCAGGGTGCAGAAGCAGGGTCTGAAATATTGGACCCCCAGGCCACTGCAGGGCCAGCAAACGGCAGCAGAGCCCTTCTGGGCCCCAGGGAAGGGGCAGGGCTGAATCAGCTGCCCAGCAGCCCCAGGGCTGGTGCCAGAGGAAGCTGTGATGACAGCAGCTCCACAGGCACTTGAGAGCTGTTTTCATGGAAAAACAGGAGGTGCAGATTCAGCACTTAACCAAAGGCAGAAGTGTCAGCTCAGGGCAGGGTGGGGAATGACCAGCGCCAGAGAAAAAAAAAATGGATTCTGAATTGCATCTCATTTTGCCAAATATCAAGTGTATCCATCAGAGAGATGTATAACACGGGCCACTTAATGAAGGATTTGAGGAGTATTGGTCCCTGACGTTGTACAGCCATGTCTTTGTGCTAGCAGAGGAATAGAAATTACAGTAATCAAAATTTCTGTGAAAATATTACCACACTGAACTTAATTTGCTGGCCTAGAACTTTCTACCTTGTGGGGTGAGACCTTGTCTACATTTCCTGTGATTGAAAAAGGTGAGATTATGCTCCAGACCAGTCCTGTGGCATTTCACAGAGTATCAGTCTGGCAGGAACCTGTGCTCTCTATTTCCTCTCATGCCTCTGTTTTCCACTTAAGCATCATCCTCTGGCCAGCAGACAGGCTCATGCCACCAGCCAAGCTGCTTAGAAAAATGAGATAACACAACTTCAAAGCCTACAAAACCTAACCACACCACTCTTTGAAGCACCTTTTTTTTTTTTTTCCCTTTCAAAATTTTACATTTGGAGAAATTGTGAGAAATCCATGCTGAGAATAGATCTAAACTTGTAACCAGAAGAGAATGCATCAGAAACCTGAGTCAGAGACTTATTTTCACACAGACAGAGAACACAAACACAATGACTCATTTGATATGTACAAATGGAAGTGACCACAAAGGTTTTCAGAAGCAGAATATCTGCAACAAGAACAAGATGTTTGTGACTAGGAAAAACCACAGTAGAACAGATTCCTGCAGGTACACAGGACATTCACCTAAGACTGCCAAAATTTCCTCTGCTCTGCCAACACATGATCAACATGTGACAGCTCTGTCTGTCTGTCCTCATCCCAAAAGAGGAACAGATGAATTTCAAGGAAAGATGAATTTCTCTATTTGGAAGAACTCCATAAGGAGCTATGTCTTCAGTTCTGATCCCAGCAGGTTTTTCCTGCAGAGTTTATCTTCACTATGTGTCATCTGCACAACTTTCCTTGGTGCCAAAGGAATGAATGTGTGCAAAAAATGGTCAATTTGTGACAAATTGCTGCCAGTGAATGGAGAGGAAGAAAGGCAGTGTTTGTCTAAGAAACCAGAACACTTCAATAGCTCCACACCTTGCACAGGGAAGTCAGGCCTTGCTCCTAAGGACCAGACAGTGCCTTCAGAGCCTCAGCACTCAAGTACTTCCAGCCACTGGCATAAACTACTTGGAGCAAGCCCACGATTTTGGTAAATCTGTATGGTCAATAAACTAGTTTAGGACGATAGGACAATATAGAGGAGGATAACTAAAGGATCAGCCTATAAATCTGTAAAGAATATTAATTTCATCATGGTCCTCAAGCTCATAATGACCACATAAGAAAAGATACAAAAAGATAATGACATTTTTAATCAGACCTCATGAGAAATGAAAAGCACAAAAATAGCAGCACTTGCTCAGAACTGTGTTTTCTCAAGGCTCAACAGCCAGGGAGGTTAAGGAACAGACAGACAGCCCTGGTGTGGAATGTCCTGAGCCCTTCCTGAAGGTTGTGTGTGACCATTCTCATCACATACACTCACGAAAGAAATCTCACATAAAATTCCTCGTCACCACAGCTACTGCATGTGATCATGCACAATAGGAGCAAGTGGAAGAACAAGACAACACAAAAATATACTTCCTTTTTTAACAAGTGTTACACTGTTGCCATATTTTACAACATCTGCTGGTTTTTTAGCTTTTGCACTGCCTTTGCATTTACCCTTTGGGCTAATTTGTACTTGACCCCAGTGCTGCAGTCCCTTTACTCCACAATTTTGTGACAAACTATCATTGATTTAGCAGTCATGCTCAGTGCCTTAAAAATCAATGATAAAAACCCCAGCAAGACAGTGTGGTTGATCTTGATAACGTTTCAGGTCAGGTTTTTATCATAACTTTCTGATTTGTCCAGTTATTTTATCACTATTCATGTCAGATGTTGCATCTTGATTTCATATGGAACAGATTTTGTCCTCTTGCAAACAATTTGTAAGTGAAAGGGAATGAATATCTTTGGGAGAACTGGAAAGCAAAGCTGCACTATGTACAGTGTGGTCCTAATACACCTGGCTGGATTAAAGAACTCTGCTTAAAAAAAAAAAAAAAGAAAAGATAGAATTTCTTATCTGCAGTGGTGTAATCAAGGGCAAACCTTGATTCAAGGAAAAACCTTGATTCAAGGGAAAACATTCCTGAGTAGATGTGCTTGTGCCAAAACTGAAAATTGATATTCTGACTCAACTGAAAGCCTAACACCTTTCCAGTAAAGACCTTTCATGGAACTATTTATGGACAAAATATATTATTATTCTGAGCTTTTTCCTATTGTTACTGTTTTCAAGTGGCAAAGGCAAGAGCATTTCTAGAGCAATGTCACACTGAATTCCACCGCATGTACTTCATTTTTTTTTATGACTGTAATTTGGAAATTATTGAATTTTGTCTGTTTACCTTAATTCAGGCAAACTATGAGAGAATTCTCTTCCCTTCTGGCTTTTGTTCTTTTTCCATCTGTGTCCTTTTTTATTTCACCAACACGTTTGTCACTCTGCTTCAGTCGTCTCCTGTCTTTCAACATGACACTCGCTGTCTAAACACTCCTGGCTTTGCTGAGAGTGAAATCAAGAGATTTTACTCCTCATTCCTCTCCTGAAAAAAGGGATCCTAAAACTCTGCTGTCAGGAGACAATATCCACTTTGGCTCCCATTACCACCTCTGCACATGTTTTGGGGAATTTGTGAATCTGTGTGTAGCTGAGAAGGTAACACAGAAACAGAACATACTCAAGGGAGGGTGTGGGTTTTGGTTTTTCTTTTCCTCTTTTCTTTCTTTCTTTTTTTTTTTTTTTTTTTTCTTTTTTCTTTAAATAAGCTACAGAACTGGTTCCAATTACCCTTATGGATCTTCTAAGCTTGCTCATTCATTTACATAATATTCTATCTTCATTGCAGGCATAGATACAGAGCTCATAGACAAATGGGGAGGAAAAAAAGTAGAGTCTTGGGGTTCTTACTCCCAGAAGCATAGATAAATCCTTTTTTTTTTTTTTTTAGGTTTTAACTGAGCTTCTACCCCAGTGTGCCCTTTTACATTTAAAAGTGATTAAACAAGATTTACAGAAAAATTAAATTCTTTCCTATTTGTAATACTTGCCATAACGAAGTAATTTGACAGATTTCAGTTCTGATCTTTAATTCTTTAAGAAAATTAATATCATAATTAAAAGATTAAAGTGCACAGTTTCAGCAAAGAACATATTCTCCATATACATTATTAGCTTTCACAAGCAAATTCATCATTTTTGGAGGTGGGGAGCAGGGCTTATTATGGTAGATTATGTAGGAATTACAGTTAAAAAAATTCAATTTACATCTCAAAACTTTTTTTTTTTTTTTTTTCTGGAATGTGCTGGTGTCTCTGCTGAAAGAGAGAAATCAATGATTTCAGAATAACTCTGAGCACCGTGACGTGACGCGGCCGGCAGCGAGCAGGCGTGTGGGAGTGAGTTCTGCAGACAACTGAGAAGTGAGCAGCACTCCTCCCAGAGAGAGCTCCGGGTAGTACTGATCCTCTTTGCACCAGGCACTGGGAAGAGAGCCACACAAATCCTTTTGTTTCAGCAGGGAAGCAGGATTTTCCAGAGAGCACCGAAGCACAGAATGAAAACCAAGCAGGGGCCGTGGGTGGCTCTTGGACTCTGGCACACACACAGAGCCCCACTGGGCTGGCAGGCAGGGACAGAATCCTGCAACTGGGGTGGAAGGGACCCTAAAGCCCATCCAGACCCACCCCTGCCATGGCAGGGAACCCTCCCACTGTGCCAGGCTGCTCCCAGCCCCAATGTCCAGCCTGGCCTTGGGCACTCCAGGGATCCAGGGGCAGCCCCAGCTGCTCTGGGCACCCTGTGCCAGGGCCTGCCCACCCTCCAAATTCCTTCCTCATCTCTAATCTAAACCCGGTCTCTGTCAGTTTGAAGGCAGTTTTCACTTCCTCACAGTGTTTCGTTCCCTTCCTAGATAGTCAAAATAACACCTGACATTCCTATAATGCTTCTCTTCTAGCCAGGAACATAAGACCAGGTCTAAGGTACCTCCTAGAAAAACTGCATCGTGTTAGAACCTTAGAACAATGAAAGGTTAAAGCCTTCATCTGTATTTCATGCATTGCCTTCCCCTGAGGCCCAAAAATAAAATGCCTTGTACTGCATCCTCATTACATAAGTTCTATATATAGAGAGCATATGAGTTCCTCTTCTGTTTCAGAGCAGAAAATTGATATAAGCATTTTGAGAAAAGGTTCAGTAGAACTTTGTTTCATCCTGAGTAAGAACACTGCCTAGTGATGCCTGTGTTGTACAAAAGTCAAGGCTGAAATTGGCAGTGAGTGGAGATCTCTTTAAGGGAATTAAGTAAGTGGATAATGGAAGTGAAATACTCTTAATGGGGAGAAAATAATAAAAATTCCTTGAACTCCGAAAAGAAGACTATTTTCTTATAAACTTTACAGAAGAGTTAATGTAATGTTAAGAGGACTAAAAAAAAACTTCACAAAACTTGAAATAATTTACAGAGACTCATTTCCTTCATCTCTTGATGTTGCTACCTGTGGGTCAAGAGAAAAAAGAAAGAAGGAAATAGTAACAGCAACATAAATGAAGGGTAACACTCTCATCTTCCACTTTCTAGCCTTGACATTTGGTTCCATCATAGATTAAGACATAGAATCCATTGCCTCTGCTTCAGGGTCTTTACACTCATTCATGTCCCATGTAATGCAGTCAGGAACATTCTCTGAGTTTTGAAAGAACAGCAGAGAAATAGATTTTGTTTCTCAACAAAAGAGCAGAAGTGCATGTTGGTGCTTCTGTAGAGCAGCAGCTTGGAAACCTGCACCCCTAGGAATGTCCTGTAAAACACATGGAAAGGCCAGGGATCCTAAGGGATAAATGTGCAAAACTCTCAGAATTCCAGTAATAAACCTCAGACAGTCAGATGATCTATTGCAAATCTGAATATATAGGTTGTTTTAGTAATGGTGGCAATCATTTTTGTTGTTAGAACACACTTGCTTTTGGACAAAACTCTTCCATGCAGCCTAACAAACCATAAGAATGTGGAACTGTTATTTCTGAGGCTGTTTGGTGTCTCTCTTTTCCCCAACATGTTTGGGGAACAGATGAAACATTTTCCCATGGAGCCAACCCCTTTCACTATTCCCTAAATCCAGCCATTGGTCATTTCTGCTACAATCCTCTGTAATAAAGTCTTCTTAATAAAGTGTTAACTAATAATTTCTCTCTCATTACCTTTCTTCATACTTTTTGTTCTTTCTTCTGCTCTTTCATTCTTTCTTCATTTTTACTTTACCTCTCTTTCACTAATATTTTGTCTATTGTTCTGTTTTATTCCCTTACTCTCATGTTAACAATTTTCTAGATTTTTATTCATCTCCTAATTAGTTTCCTCTCAAAGTTTTCAGTCTTGAGCTTTTCTTTCTCCTCTTCTTTACAGTGAATACTGCTTGGATAGGGGCCATATCTTTATCACAGTTTATAAATATACACAGATATAAATTATTTTTATAGTAGGCTTTGTGATCAGAAACCATCTTTTCTTTTCTTGCATATATCTTTCTCTTTTTTCTTCTAGAATACTACATAAATCTCATTTACATAAGGAATGACAGCATTCAATTTCCATTCCTCCTTCTCCCACACTGTCTTGTTTTGGTTTGGGCTTTTTATTCTCATTTTATTTAATTAAGTCATTTGCTCACCTAGAGCTTGGCTGAAATATCTTCTGAAAGCAGATCCATATTATGTTTGTGCAGCTGTATAATTTAAAATAACTCAACATATAAAAGCTGTGGTTTAGTAAAAGAACTGAAATGCAGGCTGGAAAATTCACATATCATTTTTGGCACAAGCAATTCAGCACCATGAAGATATGAAAATCTGTTGGTGAAGAGTTGATTTAAAAGGTGAAGCCTAAGGGATGACCATGCAGTCATACACTGAGCAATCACATTTGTATTTGACAGTGACTCAGGGTAATTCTGTGCTGTGAGAGGATGGTTCTGGCTCCTCACATTCCTCCTCCTTTTAGCTAAATAAGAGAGAGTGGTGTTTTTGAAACTTTGTGATAGGATGCTGCTTTATTTCACAAAGTGCCTTGGCACTCCTTCAATTACCTTGCTTTGACAGATGTAGACAAATCACTGAAAAGCACATTATCCCCAACCTAACACTAAAATGTATTAGAATTTCCTCTGCATTTCATGGCCAGATTTTGATGCCATTGCTTGTGCTGAACTCTCATATTGCCCTAAAATGTATTCTCTTGGTTTGGTGGGTTTGCTTCCCTTTGGCTTCAAAGACAGCTGAAGATGAGCTGCACTCGTGTGTGTCATGGGGAGTGTCAATATCTGCTTCTGTAAGGACATGCACTTGCAAACACAGGGACAAACTATGCAGAAAGGATTCTAATATATTAATCCGTGAGGAAATAGATTCACACTAATCCGACAAAATGAATAAATATAAGTAAAATATATTAAGAAGATTATGTTCTTCCCCTTTCTCTTTTCTGTATTTACACAGTTAATTTCCCTTTTCACCATCTTTTTCTACAGCTTTCTCTGCTTTTCCCTTCCATCATCCATGTAAATCCTGTGGCTAATTGGTTAAGTCCACTCTACAGCCTAACCATCAATTCCCAGACACAGCATCTTTCATTTCAATGTTTTTGCCTGATTACAGTTGCACTTAGAGGAAAACAAATAAGTATGTATCAATGCCCTGCAAGTGTAGGAAAACAACAAACAGATAATTAAACATCAACAAAATATCAATAGGATTAGAGCGTCATGCTGGAGCAAATCTTGATAAATCCTTCTCAATAACAATACTCTAACTGCAGTGTCAGAAGGGAAATATAAATTTAGCCCATTAAAGTGGTGTTGGACAAAGACACATTAATACAGCTGTTAGTCATTTCCTTACTACTGAGGGACTCGACTATTGTGCTGCAGATGAAAGCTTCGGCCAAGAAAAGATTTGAAAATATGCAAATGAATGCTAACAACATAATAAATACCTTATTATTCATCACCAACTCAACAGCCTCCTGGCACGGCCAGAGCTGTGAGCAAGGGGAGTCTGGGCTGCTCAGACATACGTACCCACAAGAGACATCTCTGGCACCGTGGCGTGGTAGGGGCCCTCCACAAACTCAGGGGCGTTGTCATTGATGTCCTGAACCTTAATGATGAATTCTGAGGGGGGTTCCAGGGGCTGGTTTGTGTCCCTGTCCACTGCCTGAGCTGTGAGGGTGTACTCAGCCTTCTCCTCCCGGTCCAGCCTTTTCATGGCATGTATGTCTCCAGTCTTGTCATTGATCACAAAGATGGTCCCAGCTCCATCTCCCGACAGAATATACTTGATTTTGCTGCTGCCAGGGTCCAGGTCTGTGTGCAGCTAATAGGGGAAAAAAAAAAACAAAGAAAAAAAAAAAAAAAAAAAAGCATTTCAGAGACAAAAAAACGTACACACAGAATTTTTTTTTTTTTTTTTTTTTTTTTTTTTTTTTTTTGCTTTGGTCTAACTATACATTTTGTCAGCTGTTCCTTTGTGCTTCAATCCCAGCACCAATGATCCACAGCTCAGCTAGAATACACATGGAGAGCAGGGATTTGTATGCAGCCTAATCAAAAATGGATGCAATCATAGGCATAATTAGACTTTCTATTTAAAAAGCAGCTGTTATATATATTTTAAATCCCCTTTCTGAAATGTAAATGCCTTCCAAACCATTATCAGCCCAAATGAACAAGTACAAAATGTCCTTAGCCCATTAGGTCAAAGGGTGAGGGAAGGGTTAACTACAACATATGTCTTAATCTAACTTCTTATTTTTAGTTACTACTTTCACCTTATTTCCAGGTGACTGGAAATCGTTGGACACTGGGATCTATGGAATCTTGTCACAGACAGCAGTCACAGAAATTAAGAACTCTATCACAACTCACATCTTTGTAGAACTTAAAAGGTTCTAAGATCTTTATTCTAAATGTACCCTTGCACACATCTTCCCATTCTCCTCAAAGCCCCATGAGAGAAAAAATTTTATTACATTTGTATTTGGCTTTTCAAAAAACAAGAGAGGATTATAATAAACTGAAGCAGTATGAGAAATACATTATTTATTTTGAATTTTTTTATTAATTAAAAACCTGGGGACAAAGGACTTTCATTGATTTTTTTAGTAGGCTCAGAGCCAAATACTGAATATCAGATTATCTCCAATAATTTTTAAGTTGTGAAAGTGGGAGTGTGAATTGGTTAGATCATATGTATCACTGTCAACACATTTAAAAATACAGGATAATAACTTGAATACACGGTAATAGGGGTTTAAATTCTGTTTACTGTTAGCTCTAACACACTTAATATGATCAATAAGAAGTGAATAACATCATTAAAAATGTAACTTGTATCTATTATTATTTATCTCTGCCTCACAAAAGACAGTCTGAAGGAAATGTATACAACCTGCTTAGGTTGCAACATGAGTTACAACCAGTACTAAAGACTTTTTCCTATTTGCTCATTTTGTGCAGACAGCTCAACAGAAGCTGCTGCTGGTTATGCATTTTACTCACAATTGATAGCAGGGGTTGCCAGGGCCAGGCAGCAGCATCATTTAATGTGAGAGCTTGCATTAGGATATTAAAACAGGTGTGGAAAAAAGCCTTGTAACACCAGCTACGGCCAAACCACAGGAAGATTCTTGTGTCACAAGTGGCTCTGCAGATCCTTCTGTCACAAGCAGATGTATCTACAGCTCATTTGTTCAGGAATTCGGTTGTGCAAGAGCTGGGAAACCTCAAAGCTCCGTTGGCCGCAATGAGCACAGTGGACAGCAGCAGCCAGGGCTGATTTCCCCATTGATCTGGTTTGTTACTGACACAAAATCCTGGCCACCAGGGCATTCCCTGCTCTGTAATAATGGCAGAACTCCCACGTACCACATTAGCTGGGCAGCATTTTATTACATCACCATTGTTTTAACAAGTTTTTCAAAGCACTTTAGCTGTGAACGTGTATGACTCAATCCAGTTCACTCTTCCCACCCAGCCCACAGGAATGTACACAGAGATGTCAAGCGACAGCTGAGTCCCTTCTCCAAAAGTTCAATCTGGTTTTCTTTTTGCACCTGCCATCAGCTCCTGCTTGAGGACAGTCAGCCTCATTTACTGAGCTGTGCCCTCTGCTCCTGCTCAGTGTCACAGCTTGGTCTGCTCACAAAATTAACACAACTCCTTTTGCCTCTAAGATTGTTGTCCTTATGACCCTTATTCCCAGAGCCTGTAAAGACCAATCCAGAATCTGTGTTTTAAACAGATTGTTTATATTTTAAGCATCTGTTTGCACCCTGAATAAAATCTATATGGCATTAACATTGCATATGAAGGTTTTGGCAGCATATTCAGAGCTGAGTTAGAGTGATGTAATATCACAGCATTGTCTGGACACCCACAGCTCAGCAGAGGAACTGGGAATATCTCAGCTCACCCAGCCACACAGTGAAAAGCTATCATCTGAACTTTTAAGACTAAACCAGATACCCCACACAGGCATTTGAGAAGGCTCAAACCTTCTCAAATTTGCTATTTGCTAATAAGTAAGAGAGGCTGTCTGTAAAATCTCAGGTTTTACCCATAATATCCAACAGCAGTTATGGTTCATAAATCAGTTCTGGTGGATATTAATGCAGAGCTATAAAACCTTTGCAGTTCTAGTGAGATACCAACAGTTACTTAAAATGATGAAAATTTCTATGGTTACCTTTAATCGTTTCCTCTAACAAGTTAAATTCCATTGTATCAAAAGCAAGAATTGCAATTTGCTATTCAAATCTGAATATTCAAATCTCTTGCTATCTGAAGCATTATAAAATGGAGGGCTAAACATTAAACAAAGTACAAGAGATAGAAGGACTTTATAATATTAAAGTTGAAACTAAGTCTGATGAGTGGAAGACCAGTTTCTTACCTGAAGATTTATAGTGGCAATTTTTTTCTTTTTTTTCAGTTCTTTAATAAAAAAACAAGACATAAATATGGCATTTGCTACAATCTATGGGGAGCATCCAAACTGACTTAAATAATTAAAACAACTTTTCTAGGTTTTGAAGTCTAATATCAAAATATTATAACAAATGACCTATGGAAGAGTTACTTCTTCAAAATCATTTTATTATTTAGGTTTAAGATTAGGTCATCATTGCCTACTACAAAGTTATATCACAGACTGACGTCTTAGGTCAGATAGCACAACATTTTTCCCAAGTAATATTTCTTTTCTTCTACCAGCCGTGAATGATAATTTACTGCAAGAGTCAAGCTTCAGCAAGTTGTGTTCGTGTGAAGATCATTAAACACATAATTATATAGGATCTAGGTGAATGACAGAAGGACATAATGAACATGAGAAATGAACAGTGCTTTCTGCTCAAAAAGCTTCACAAATGTAAATATGAAACTGCTTTCCACATCTGCAGCGTTATTTGCTACACCTATGCTTGAAAGCTGACCTTTTCCAGAGCAGCATTTCCAGATGCAACAAGAACTTCTGTTTAAAAAAGAAAATTGTATCTGCCCCAATGTCCCACTGCTAGAGAGCACCCCTAAACAAACAGGGAAACACATTTACTGGAGAACTTCATCATGTTCAGAGAGAGCAAAATCACTTCCATTATGTGAGATTCACTTCATTAGACTTCAAAGGAAGTGAAATCTTCTTCCTCCATCACTGCCCTGCCCGAGGGACTATAAATCCAAACACCTCTCTCTCTTAAAGCAGCAGATGCAAGTCCATCACCCAATTCATGCCTGAATTTATAGAGACAAGAGTGACTTTGGACCATCTCTGAGTTTTAATGGTGATGCAGATGCCCTGTATTAATACCTTACTAATAGGTCCCCTGTAGCCTCAGCACAGATCATTTTTATTCCTAAAAAATTAACTTCATTCCAAATGAAACCTTGGACTAGAGCAATTTCTAGCCTTTATTAATTCCTATGCTGTTCTATCTGATAATACAGATGGTAATCAATGAAACCAGGACTGACAGGAACAGCACACAAAGGGTACTGCCACAAAATTAACATTTCTTTCACTAACAACCAATGCACATCTAAAAGTATTGCCAACACATTATTAAGGGTATAAAATACATTTATAGTCTTTCATGTATATATATTGCAAACATGTATAATTAAAATCCATGCCAGAGAAACTGCAGAGATGAAACTTGTTCTAAGAGCCTCTATATTCTGCAGATGCAAAAGTGCTATTCTGCAGTAAAACACAACTCCAGGAGTGTGGGACTGTTATTAAATTTTCCTATTCCATAACTCTTTGTTCAGCATATTTTAAACAAGGTTTTCTTAGCAAGTACTTGGCTCCAAACTGCATTTGCAGTCTGGGATTTAATGTATGGACAGAGGCTGGGAGCAAGGTTGGTGAAGCTTCTTTGCAATTCTGAGCAGATTTATGAGTCTCCTCTGCAGATGGGAACTGTCTCACCTGCTCTCACTCAGCTACCTGGCAAACCCATGGCAGTCAAAACAACAGGTTGCTCAGCACAAAGAATTCCATGTGCTCACCATCAGGAAAGTGCATAATGCACTTGGGGCTGGGCCATGCCCAGATGAGCAGAAAACTGTTGGTTTTCCTCTGCAGGAGGGTTGGGCACTTGCAGCCTCTCTGGCGTGTGGTGCTGATGCACAGCTTGATGCACAACAACCCATAATAGATCCCTCATCAGTGGGAGGATCTGTAATCCCAATTTCCTTGTGTCAGAAAAAAACATAAATATAGAGACAATTCACGTGGGGAAGTGGGGGGGATGAAGAATCTACACATTATGAAAATGCTCCTGGACATTTTTAATTAAGGCAAGAGAAGGCAGTATTATGTAGTCAAGTTTTTATTTGAGTTTGTTAGAAAGTAATTAATTCATCCTCATGTAATTACAGAGGAATTACCCCTGTACTTGTTTCAAGGGAAAAAGAATCATCTGCCCTTAAAACTTCATTTTAAAACTTGCATCATCCTTCCCTGTCCTAACTCTGGAATCTTTTCTCTTAAGGGTGCCTCCCTGATTTTCACCTGATGTTTCACAGACGCAAGCACAACACACCAGCTCTGTCCTAATGCTTCAGGTTCTTCTTCTATTTTTTACCTTTGCCTTGCAATAAAATTCCTCATTTATGAGGCAGACCCCATTTAATGGACTTTGAGATGGAATTTTCAGCTTTTTATGACTCTTTTCTGAAACTCCTGGGTTCTAAGAAGCTCTCACTCATTCTGTGAAAGTATGGAAGGGTTTTAGTGACTTTTACAGCCATTTTTTATATATATATCAAAAACTGTATGCTGGGCTTGAAATGCTTTCAAAAACTGTAATGCATCTTACTCTTCAGGTGTTTCTTTCTGTATGTGGCTTTGCAGGGCTGGTTTGTTGGGGTTTTTTTTTCCTAAGCACAAAAAAACCTCTTTAGGAGTTACAGAAAGTTTTTTTGTGTATTGTTGATGTGCCCTGATACATCATGGATAGTGAACATGTTTATTGTTGACCCACAGTTTAAAGAGTCATTCTTAATTATAAACATTCTATTATAAACATATTTGATTCACTTGCACACAACAGAGAATTAATAAAGTGAATTTAATTTCAATTTAATAGAATCTTTCATTTTCTCCATGGATAGGCTGATCCCATCTTTAGTAATGGGAATTGTAAGTGCACAATGGGGAAGAGGAGAATCAAATATTCTGCATTATTATTCAGGGTAATGACAAATTGGGGCACAGAGTTGATGCTCTTGACATAATGTCAGGCCTTGGAACACTTTCAGAAGGGAAACAGACGTGTCCGTGGATGACAAAGGTTCCATTTAAAATCCAAGAATCATGTAAGTTGAAGACTCTGGAGTAACTGTCAAAAAACATTACTGCTCACACTTTTCAGCTGCAGTTTCATAATCAGTTTCAAAGGGAATTAAAGCAATAATATCCCTAACAATTTCATTTAAGAGTGTAATCTCTGCTTTTGTCTGCCTCAGTTTCCTACCATGTCATTTGAGTACCTTTGATTCCAGATGGTTTCTTTTATGTTTCTGTTTATTCTTTGCTACTGCTTTTTTTATTCTATTTGATTTGCTAATTTTGTCTCTGTTTATATTCATGCTGCAACTGTGCACAAATGACTTTTCATGGCTTACCTTTTGGTATCATCCCACAGTATACTGGAATGAGCTGCTGTTTGAGAACTGCAGACAAGCCTGGGTTCTAACAGTCAGATTATTTTAATCCACTGGTTACGACCAGCTGATGTAAGGAAAGGGCTCAGGATCCTGCCTGAATCTTGATCTAAATCCTTCCTGGTCACAGTGCCATTGGTCCTTTCTGTGTCATGTACTGCCTTCCTCACCAGGCTGAATTATCAACCTCTATGTCTAATTTTGTTTAATGTCTTGGGAGAAAAAAAAATATAGCTCTACTTGTTTTTACAGATGGGAGGAACAGAGGAAGAGATAAACCCACATTCAGTCTCACAAAGATTCACATTAGGAAAAAACATCCAGACCGTGGGACTACTCAAGCCATTCTTAGACAGCTTCATGCATTTATCTCCAGTTAATCTCAGTATGGGTTTTTAATTAGAATTTTTATGTATTTCTGGTGGCGTTTTGCTGTTGTATTCCTCCTGCCAGGGGGGACCATGTCTTAGGAAGGAGGAAACCACGTCCCCCAGCTGCAAAGCTTCCCCCATATCTGCCCAACCCCACCTCCAGCCCCTGCGGCTGTGACAGTGACAAGGACAGGGAGCTTTGTTCCCACCCAAACCCCGCTCTCAGGCTGATTTTCCTGCACGCATTGCTTACACACCTTGCCGTTCCTGAGTCCTTATGTTAAGCCAGATGATAGCTAAAGCTTTCTGTCTCCCTAGCTCTGGCCTTGGCCCTTTCCATTTGGGAATACCATCTGTCCTCCCTTCTGCCCTGAGAACGCCCCTGACCCGTGTCCCACCACAGCTTGGCCTGCCGCCTCCAGTCCCTGCCTTGCGCGGCTCTTCAGCGCCCAAGTGTCCTGTGTCAAGTGGCCTCAGATGGCTGGCACCTTTTTGTAGCTGGCTCTCTGCCCAGCTGGGAGTTCGTGCAACTATTTCTGAACCCAGACTGCTGTTCCTTCCCCCTGTTCCAGCACACACAGCTCCTGTAGGCAGCTCTGGATTTTTTTAACCCAACTGTCCCTGATGCTTGGAAACATGCGATGAAGTTGTGTCACGCTGCCGAAGAGGAATCCTTTCCCATCTCATTTACTTCCCTATTATTTCATCTACAGCGAACAGTGGCTCACCACAGGAGATCTGAGAGCTGGGCATAGAAAGCCTCCAAAATTGCATGCGGCTTTAGTCTTGTAAAACATATTCCCTCTTTTGTGTCTTTATGGGGGAAAAAAAGTATCTGTCACCTCCCACTGCTTGGGGTCAAGCTCTTATATTAACAATTCCAGTGCTTCAGGCATTATAATTAACAGTGCCTCCTCCTGCACTTGTCATTCTCTTCCCAACTCAGTGAAAGAGCAGCAAAGCCATTTACTCCCTCCTCCAGCTTGTCAGTCTTGGACACAAACTAGGATGGAGCTCTTGCTACATGTAAGGCTTGTGAGGCCTCCAGGAGTGAGTTCAGAGGGCTCTTCCCTTCGGGCTGTCAATTTTATTGCCAGCAGAGGCTAACTCAATGATCCATCCTCAATAAAGACAAAATATGGAGATGGCTGTACAAACCCATAAACTATAGGAATTCCCATTCCACAGGCTAGCCAGAAGCTCAGCAGATCCCACATTCCAAATCCTACTCTGTTGTTCATTTAATCATCATCATCTTATTCACCATGTTCTGAGCTTTTCTGCTGTGCGCTGTATTCATCCTTTCCTCCTTAAAAGCTTATTAGATCTTGCCAGGCTTCATTCTCAGAGTTCACTGCAGTTGAGCACCAAGACCTCTTTGTGTTGTTGAAATGATTTCCTCAAGTGAATGTTAAAGCCATATCTCAGAATACATAGCCTTTGGATTGCAGAAGAGGAATAAAAATGTTAATCACTACATAGGCACAGCAGTAATTTGAAGTCTGCTTACAAAATCTGCCAAGCTAGAGCCTAGATCATCCAAGGCACAGAAAAGTACAACAGGACAGAGTGGTCAAAGAGAAGAAGATATTTCTATTTATTTAAGATTTTCTATTTATTTATATATTTAGTTTTCATGATTTTAAAATCCTTCAAGGCCCTGTTTTCAGCTCCTTTCACCAGCCTGGCTTCTTCTCATGTTTTGCTCAAAATGATTGGGAGGGTCCCAGAGATAATACATTTAACCTGTCTTCCTTTTTAATAAAAGAATTTCAAATCCATGCAGGATGCCTTCTGCTAATAATATTTAATAAAACCAGACTGAAAGCAGTAAAATATCTCTTTTTGGGGGAGGTAATTTTTCAAATTTAAGCTTACTGCTTAACATCCTTCAGTGTCTGAACAAGGAAGTACTGTCTAAAATCACATAATGTGTAAAGCTGGCAGTGCAAATAGAAAGCTCTTCTCTAGCAATTGGCTGTCAAACACAGCTACAGTGCAGAAATATAAACATCAGCTCTGCAGCCAGCTCGAGCTAAAATTGAAAGCTGTTGAGAAGGTAACAGTGAAATAAAGAGAGCTGAAAAATTAAATTGTGGGTACTTACATATTGCTTCTCTTATAAACTATCTGCTTACAGGTGACAGCATGACTGATTTCTAGTGCACTTACACTAACCTGTGAACTGTTCACAGGGGTACAGTAGCAGTTTTTTCTTACTTGAAATATCTTTCAAATTACTTAGAATGTGAAAATAAACACAACTAGGAAATGCTACAAAACAAACTCCTTATGAGATGTCAAACAAACCAGAACCAGTTGTTCAGAGCTGCTCTGTTTGCAATTACATAGCAACATCAGAGTGTCATACATCAGAATAAATAGATGTAACATGAGGATAATTTGATTATTTTTCCCTCTTTTCTTGCAGTTAGATGTTTATTAGGGATAACTCATGCAGAATTGTAAGTTATTTGCAGGAATCTGGTTGAAACTAGTTATTATCATTACATGCAGTTTCACAAGGAGTTATTTGCCTCATCACTTCTGTGGTTTTCAAAGCTTCCTAATGTAATTTCCCATGCTTTTCCACTAAGTCATGCATTCCTGTGAATTTCTTACAAACTCACTCGCAAAGGTTATGTCTCTCATAATGTGATCAATTTGCAACACTATTAAATTTGAAATATTCCTTAAACCACTAGAGAAAGATCATAGCTTCTGCCTTTGTTAATGCTTTTCTGGAAGAATTGAATGGGGAGAGGATGCATAAACCATTACACATCGACAGTATTAAATATGCAGAAATAAACCACTGTGCCTGCTCCAGCAGGGTTTCATTCCTAGCGATGCATTACCTCTGATTCTCTAGCAACTTGTACTGAGCCCTGCTGTCCCCTGCCCAGGATATTTGGAGACTCAAATCTCAAGGACAATTATCACATTTCTTTGGCACATCAGATAACCTAATTTGTTACAAAGGAAGCAAAATTAGCAGTGCTGTAAGTGTGGGCACTCTTCAGAGTATTTATGTCATTTGCTACAAGCACCCGAGCTACCTGTGATTCCAAACATCCAAAATTTGGGGTCAGCATCCCATCAATAAAGAAGCTCTGGCTCGGCATGGATACAGCCAACTTGTATACAAATCAGTATCCCAGGAGCTGGAAGTGTGTAACATATGCCAATCTCAAACCAGCCAGAATCCATATAGACTTAACAATGATTTAGTCTAGACCTTTATCCAAATTGTCTGAGCTCATGGAAAGACTCCTGTGGGAGGCTGCAGGAGACATCTGTACTAATTTAATGATGGCTGAATCACTGTCAGTTTGCTCTGCCCACACAAGCTGGGGAGAGCTCGTAGCACTCTGTGAGCAGGGAACAGCCAAAACCCCATATGGCCCTGGCCCCATTCAGCTGTTCCCTGCCATTCCCTAATGTTCCTCTCAGAAGGACGGGTGAGCAGCTATCCTGCATTCCCCTCTGCTGGGGTTGAAGGAGAGAATCATACTCACTATGGTGAAGAAGGAGGTGAAGAGTCACAGAGGCACAGAACGGTTTGTGTTGGGAGGGACCTCAAAGCCCATCCAGCCCCACCCCTGCCATGGCAGGGACCCCTCCCACTGTGCCAGGCTGCTCCCAGCCCCAATGTCCAGCCTGGCCTTGGGCACTCCAGGGATCCAGGGCCTGCCCACCCTGCCAGGGAACAATTCCTGCCCAATGTCCCAGCCAGCCCTGCCCTCTGGCACTGGCAGCCATTCCCTGGGTGCTGTCCCTGCAGCCCTTGGCAATTGTCTCTCTCCAGCTTTCCTGCAGCTCCTTCAGGCCCTGCAAGGCCACCCTGAGCTCAGCCCAGAGCTTGTGCTGTGCAGGTGAACAATGCCAGCTGTGCCAGCCTTTGCTGCCAGCAGAGCTGCTCCATTCCTCTGCTCCTGCTGGAGCCTCCTCTGTGCTCTCTGCAGCAGCTCCAGGTCCCTCCTGTGCTGTTCCAGGGCTGGGGCAGCACCTGAGATATATAAGGCTAAATTATGATTTCTGAGGACCTTTCAAATTCACAGGTTGTGTATTCTCCCTCCTTCAAAGAACTGATCATCAGGCTGCCCACTGGAGAACATAAATTTCATAAAAGGAACAACAAAAGAGGGAAACAGCTGCATGAGGGAGAACTTTGATGATCTCCAAGGACTCTACTGAGGCTTCTCTAATAAAACGTGTGCTCAGGATACAAAGCCACAAAAAAGCCACCTTTAAAAAGATGAGGAAGAGGTACAATATTGAGAAGTAAAATTCTTAAATTATCCAAATCATACCCTGAATACAAGAATGAAACAAAATCCAAACATCTTATGAAGGTTCCTGCTATTCCTGCTGGAGTTCCTGAGGGAAATGTACTGAGAGCACCAAATGGCATCTGGGCAGGGGACAACTGCAGTCAGTACTGAGCTGTAAATAATGGTTATTAATTACTTGTACTGCAATAACACATAGAGGTCCTTGCTGTCACAAGGACTCTTATATTGTGTGCCACAGTCTTCCCCAGCTTGCCTCACTCTCCTCTGTTGACAGGGAAATAGCAGATGGGTTTTTCCCCCTTCGCTTTTTCTGAACCAGAGTCAAGGAAGAATGAACCCAAAATTTAAAAAAAAATAAAATAATTAAAAAAAAAAAAAAAAAACCAAACAAACAAAAAAACAACCCACCAAAACAACTTTGTAAGACATTGGCTAATTTCTACAATTGCCACCTATTGATTCAGTATAACTCAAACTCATGGGAAAAACAGAGCTTAATACCTTCACAAATTTCTAGTCCTGAGATTTGTTTTTATTTTTTTTTCTTTTCAATTTGACTGAGTTTAGGGCTGGTACAAACACCTCAGTAGGAGTTACTGTCTCAAATTTGAAGGGTCAAAACTCTATGAGAAGCACAAATACTTATAAGAATGATACAGAAGCAAAGACACTCCCTTAAAAAAACCTCTTTGCGACTAACATCTAGTTATTAATTCATATTATGACTCCACAATTTTTTAGCCCATTTAAAGTCAGAATTTACCACTGGCCTACAAGTTTATTTTTTGTACTTTTTCTGATAACTAACAGAGGTGTAACTGACTTCCATACAACAAGATAAATAATGAGATTAACAATTATCTGACTGGGAGATAACAAAGTGTTGAAAATAGCAAGACCCTGAAGCAAAGTAAAATGTTTGAGATTATTTATCAAGCCAGTAAAGCTGCCTTTTCACATTTACTCAGGATATAGGGGATGGAATGTTTTGTTTGCCTATGGAGATGGGATTATTAGGCATGTAAATGGACATTGATGGCAAAGTTAACTGAAAAGATAATCTGCTGCATGAAGTTCTTCAACAAAACATCAGCAGTGTCAATGCACTGTTGGTCAGTCTTGATAGGAACATTCTGACACAAAAAGTGTTTGAATTAACAAACATGTCTTGGCTCATCAAAGGTTAACTCTGTTTTGAAACAAGCTGGAACCACGACCAGTCAGAAATTGCAATCACACCAGCATTAAACCAAATTATTTTTCCACCCACACTAAAAATGCCAGGCTATTTAAATGCCTCACCAGGGTCTGTGGGTTGGTGTGTGTTTAGTAGCTGGCCCAGAGTTCCCTGGCTCAGCTGTGCCAACTGCATTAACTGGTAGCTGCTCTCAGGAAAAGGCACAGAAACACTTGGAGCCATCGTTTTCTCCAGTCTGGTGCATAAATGCTGCTGGTTATACAGCAGCAGTGCTGGCAAGGGGGCTGAGCAGGGAAACCCTCTGGGTTCTCCAGTTCTCCTTTTCTTTCCTGAGTGTGTGATGAGGAAGTGTGAGCACAGTGCTACCACAAACTCAAGCATTATTTTAAAGACAAAATTATGAGGTGGAATGAAACTCTGCACTTCTAACCAGCACAAAACCCAAGAGAAAACACACAGTGATTCTGTGGGACCACAGCATTGACATTCCAAATAATAGGAGAGAAATCCATAAGAAAAGCAGAGTTCCTGGGCCATTTCTATATTCTGCTTTGATTTCATATATTATTGATATCCAGGTTTAACAAACAGGTGCAGGTCTGTGAAAGAATCCAGAAAGATCAGAAAACTCAGGTTTCAGTTGTTACATGAGCAGCCCCTTATAGATGGATCCCAATTATGGAGACTGTAGTATCCATAAGGAAATTCCCATTTAAAGATCCAGTGCCACCAGATCCATGAACACCTGGGATTTCTTACAGCTGACCCAGAACTTTAAACCTTGATTGCTGTTTGCCACTCTGGTCTCTATTCAGTCCAGTTCTAACAGTTTAGAGGAACATCACATTAATTCTAACCATTCTCTAGATCTAAAAAGAATCTATATTTTTAAGGCAAAATGAAAAGTTGTAGTGAAATTGGATTCCATGCAGTGTTCTTACTCCTCATCCCTCAAAAAATAACTTTTATGTAAGAGTTAAATAGTTACAAGTCTGACATCTGTCCCCTACTAATAAAAAGGAATGAGGTTATGCAGATTAGGTGATGGATAATAGAGAAAAATGTAAAAAGCCTCCAGCTAAATTATGCCATATTGTCACAAGAAAAAAATAATCCTCATATCTCAGTTTTCTTCTATCTGCTGAAATATAGTTCCAAAGGGACACTGGTAGTGAAACTCAAAGGCCAAATATCAGCCAGTTTGGATTCTGCAAACAACTAAAAAATAGAAAAATCTAGAATACATACATGGAAAAGCAGGAAGAAACAAAAGAAAATAAATACCGAGCATATGGCTCCTAAAACACATGGAGAAAAAAGTTACAGGAATGTTAGGCAATTTAAATCTTGCCACAGAAAATGAAGCTGAGAATATTTAACTTCCAGATGCCAGTTTATTGATTACAAGATGGTTGGAGCTTTTCTTTCTCCTTTTTCTTTTTTTTTTTTTTTTTTTTTTTTTAATAAAAGCCAAACAAATCAGCCTTCAACAAAGAGGAAAAACGCCACAACATCCAGAAATGTGTGTGAAAATGTTGACTCTAAGGGTTACCTGGAGAGTTTTACATTTATAAGTACATATCATTTCATTTCCTGCTCTTGTCTACAAGAGATTTGACAATTACTGAATTTTTAGGCCTGTGGGGAAGCACTGCTGAAGCAATCCCTCACCCTCAGAAGGATGGGGGAGTTGCTTGATGATGGGAAGAAACTTTTCCAGGAAATCTGCATGAGAAGAAATCAGGATAGCAGCTGGTTAAAACCAAGGAGAACACAAAGAATTACATTCTGTAAGGCAGGCCACAAGTTTGCAGAGATAACACAGATTTCAATAGCTTCTTTGACTACAGAAGAGATGGATATGGAGCCTCTGAGTTGTTTTTTTTCTCCCAGAAATAATACCTATAATGGATAATATGCTATTCAATAGTGACTGTATTTTTTTGCTAAGAATACTCTCAGATTTTATTTATTCTGCCTTGAATCTTACTGCCAAGCTAGTTTCTCCTCCCTCCCTGTGGCTAAAGCTCTCTTCTGGCTTGATTTTCTTCTAGAAGTGACACTTTATATTGATAGCCCAAGCAAAGAGAGTCATCATCAAAGTGGCCATGTCATCCAGCCCTGGGGTGCAGTGCTGAGTGATCACACATCCTGAACACCAGCAATTCACTCCCAGCTTCCCACAAACCAGAACAACCCTTTTATTTGTCTTCCTGCAATCAAGGGCACGTTATCAACATCCAGATCTGAATACGGGGACTGTCACTCCACATGCCAAATGTGTCACCACAGTAACTGAGAGAGCATCTCCACAGCACTGCCAAGCACAAATCACATCACCTGCCCATTCCACTGGTGGGCAAACACTCACAGAAATGGAAACACAACACTCAGAATAAACTGAGTAGTTAAAGGTCCTAAGGCTGGCTGTTCAGACCACCAAGACACCCCCAAAATACCAGCCTTACCCTTGGAGCTGCACAGATTTTTTTCACCTGCGGTTTTGGTTTGGTTTTTTCTGGACAAGAAAAATGATCCAGTGACACCAACCATACATATCATTAAAAGGTTGATTTAGGAAAAAAAGAGTTTAGAGAAGGACCAAGGCAGTATTTTTTCTGAACATGTAGTTTCCTTCAATGTTACTTTTCATTCAAAAGCTTTTTATACTTGTATATGCATTAATTTTATTCTTTTAAAGTGTTTCTCTTTTTTAGTATGTTTAAAATGTAAACAGAATATTTTCTTTTAAATTAATTTTATTTGTTATCATGCAAGGGGTTTCATTTTAATCTAATTCAAATACTATGGTTATCCCAAATCATTTTTTGGTATTTCAAGAGTTTGCATTTTGAGTGACACAAAAGTATCTTTTCTTCTCAACTTTTCAACTGCACATGAAATGAAAATCTGTCATTCATCTCAGACACAGCACTCAAGTTCTAGGAGAATTAAATTCTTATTTCCTTTAAAATTACAGCCATCCCTACTGCCTACACAAACCCTCCAATTAAACCTTTCCTTCCAACAAAAATAAAGCAATTTCATCTCATTTGTTTATCATAATTTAATTATTTCCTTATTAGAACCAGCTTTATTTTAATGTTTTAGTCCTTTTAGGTGATGACTCATTCTGTAGATATTAGAGCAGCTTTCTGCCATGCCTTTACTTCTGCACATAATTAAAACACATTTGCTGTGATTATATTTCAGCACATACAGATCAACATGTATTTTGCTCTTAGGTAGAGAATCCCCATTGTTCATGTAATTACTAGGAGGAAATAATGCAAATGAGTCTGCTGGAGACAATTATAGGACTTTCTTTTTAACTTTATAATGTTATAAACAAGAGTTGGTATTCAACTTGGGGATGGGCAGCAAATATACATTTTATTGAATGTTTTAAAGACATCATGGAATCATAGAACACCAGGATGGAAGGCACCTCAAGGATTATCTGGTTCAACCTTTATTGGCCAGAGCATGGTAAAAGCATGGTCTAGGCAAGATGGGCCCTGTGCAGCTGAATCTGAGAAATACCCAGTGCTGGGGAATCCATCACCCCTTCCCTGGGGAGATAATTCCAATGGCTGGCTGTTCACATCGTGAAAATTCTCCTCTCCCATGCTCAGCTGGAACCTCCCCACACGGAAATTTTACCCATTACCCCTCATCTTTTCTATGTGACTCCTGGTGACAAAGAGGAATGGCTTCAAACTGGCTGAGGTTTGGATTAGAGATTAGGAAGGAATTGTTCCCTGTGAGGGTGGGTAGACCCTGGAACAGAGTGCCCCTGGATTGTCCCAGGCCGGGTTGGACACTGGGGCTGGGAGCAGCCTGGCACAGTGGGAGGTGTCCCTGCCATGGCAGGGGTGGCACTGGATGGGCTTTAAGGTCCCTTCCAACTCAGACCAGTCCATGGTTCTAAGATCTTCCTTACAGCTGTCGTTCAAATACTGGAACAGGGTGATAAATTCTCCCCTAACCCTTCCTCTCTGAAGGCTGAACTCAGTCCTCCCAGCCCTTCCCTCTACAGCAGGTTCCCAGCCCTTGGATCACCTTTGTGGCCCTTCTCTGGGCCCTTTCCAGCCTGTCCACCTCATTTTTGTGCAGCAGGGACCAAAACTGAGCCCAGCATACCAGGTGTGGCCTGGCAAGCACTAAGTAGAGGGGGATCATGACTCTGTCTCTGCTGGTGATGCCCCTGCTGGTGTGACCCAGCAGCCTGTTGGCTTTCTGCATCCACTGGTCACTCATATTGAGCCTGTTGCCAGCTGACTTCAAATTAACAGAAGCTAAGTAACCACATCCTAATCATTTATCTGGTACATACTAATTTATCTCTAAAATGACATCTTAGATTGTGCCCCTGAGTTATACAGATTGAGACATCTCCTATTAGTATATCTTAACAAACAAAATTGTGCACTGTGTGTCTGTGATAAAGGATGTCACAACTATGACTCGGCATCTTTCTGCACAATTTGAATAAATAATCCCAGCAGGAAGAGTTAAGACTGGAGTAAATTTCACATTTAGAATACCTACTGAGACTCCTTCTTTTGTAGGATTTAGAAAGACCTTTAAATTATTACTTTTTTTGAAGTTTGTAATGAAAATCTTTGAGCTGTATCATAGGATGACAAACATCCCCATATTATCTCCTCCTAAATTACATTACATCATTTCCAGTGACAGGAGTCCCTTCCAGTTCCTCAGCAATCCACAGAGAGCACAGAGAAATCTCACCTGTGAAGGCAATAATTTTCCCCCAGAAAACATCTCTGGAAATCAATAAACACGCTGTCAGGTCCCAATGAACATGGAGCACCGTGCAGGAGGCTGTCTCAGGGAAGGACGGGCACAATTGACTCCTGTGCTCAGAGACTGTGAAGTGACAGGGTCACCCCACCGTGCCAAGGCCTCACATGTTCAAACCAATCTCTCAAGTTTTGTTTTCTCCTTTTTTTTTTTCCCCCCTTTTATTTTTTCCAGTGTGCCTTTTTTCCCCATCATCTGGAGCACTGTGAATAAGAGAACACTCTTCTGCTTTCTCAGCCCATCTGAGATTTGTAACAAGGACCCCAGAAAGGGGGACAGGGCCATTGTGGATGAAGTATCCCTTCCTCAGGGTCACACTGTGCCAAGCATTGATCTTGAAGGCACCACAGGCAGTTTTCTGGACGTAATCCCTTGACTCTCAGCACCCCAGGCAGGGGGCACAAATGTTACAGGGGATCCAACTGCTTATTTTTTTCCAGAAATCGGAATATTACGTTTTAAAAACATATTCTCACCTTATATAGGATGTCACTAAGAGTCAAGTCAAGTTTTCATAAATGGCAAATACCACACAGGAGTGTGAAAGCTGATGGACTGAGTTTTGGGAAGGGAAAAGAAATTATTAGACCTGAGATCTCCTCAGCTCTTTAACAGACTCTTCTGAATAGTTTCTTCCTGCTTATCTTTCACAGACCCCACCTTGGCCAAAGGATTTTGGATTACAAGTTTTGATGCACAAACCCAGCCTTTCCTGTGCACAGCCCCTTCTGGGATTGCTTTGAATATATTTCACTGGCAAATGAATTAGGCTGGATTTGCTCTCACCGTGGAACTCTCCAGCCATAAATTTGAAGTTCTTTTTGAAGCGATCTCTTTGTGATCCATACCTAGCCCATATTTCTGCCCTTTGGAAAAAACACAATCAAAAGAAAGGATTCAGCTCTCCTCTGAATGTGCCACAATGTCCAGCTGAAGCATAAACTATCAGAATTGGAGATGCAAACAGTACCAAAACCCAAGGCAAAACACAAAGCAAAACAGAAGTAAAGCCATTTTAACCTGCTGCACTTGTAGGCTCCGCCATCATTTCAAAAGCAGAAATGCACTTAGATATTTCAGTATGCTCTGGAGTAGCGAATTTTTGTCTATACCTACGTTGAGCAGAAATCAAGTGTTATAATTATTCCAGCATTCTAAGAATCTCTCCTAATGCCTGTATTGACAAAATTGCTCTTTGATACTAAATCTTGATTTATATTTTAGTGATTTTTTATTTTATTTTAAGCAAGGGAATGGGGAAAGAACTCAATTATATTTGTTCACATGGAAAGAAGACGCATTTTTTGAGGAAATTAAAATTAAACTTCAAGAGCTTTGATATGTTTTCTTTTTTTGTGCCTCCTTATATTTGTAAAAATGGAAAGGAATTTTTAATTGATGCATATCTAAACTCCTCCAAGTCTATAGTACATATGTTTGAATTAAAATTAGAATTATTTTTGAAAGGCTAGGAAGTGCTACCATAGTTTAGCTCTGTTCAACCAAGCAGTGCCTGTGCTTTGAACTGATGGAAGCCTTTAAGTGCAAAAGCTTAGATAAGCTGATAAAGATGAAACCAGCCACATCTGCAGTTACTTAGATCCAATTCAATTCAATTCAGCCCTATCATACTACAAATCTCAGATATTCTTGCACATTTTACAACAGCACTACTCTGAGGTAGCAAATAATAAGTTTGCACAGATAATGAGACCTCAGGCAAAAAGAGAAAACCCAATAGATTATTTCTTCATTTTTGCTTCCCAGCATATGTTACTACCACCACAATAAATTAATTATTGTAAATTATTTTTTTTTTTAATTTACTGAGTTAATAATTAACTTTAACATGGAAGGAGCTTTCTATTTCCAACATAAAATTAACCAGAACAGCAACATATTTTATACATTGTCGTGTCATTGTGTTTGTATAAGATCAAGAGCTGTAAATACAGGAAAAAACAACAGTAACAGGGACACTTTCCACTGTGCCAGGCTGCTCCCAGCCCAATGTCCAACCTGGCCTTGGGCACTGCCAGGGATCCAGGGGCAGCCCCAGCTGCTCTGGTCACCCTGTGCCAGGGCTCCCCACCCTTACCTCTTCCTAATCTCTGGTCTAATCCACCCGTTCATCTATGTCCTTAATATTAAATAACGCTGGCTCCACTCTGACCCCTGAGGAACTTGTCACTTATAAGAGTTTGCATAGTTCATTTTCCAGGAAAAAAACTCAGATCTGGGGTCCTGTTCCCCCAGCCCTGAACCTGAAGATCATTGATATTGAATATACTGAGCAGGCATGTTTTTTTTTTCAGAGAGCTAAACAGCTCTCCATGCACAATACCAGAGAAATAATAATAGGAAATATAATAATAGGAAATGCTCTATCCCTGCCACCCGAGCATTCCCAAACACCAGGGTAATCAGGACAGAAATGAGTCTACACCACCACACAGGGCCATGGTGGCCAAATCAGTTGAGTAAAAGTCTTTGAGCAATGTCTGGCCTCACTCACTGGAGCTGCATTTTACCCTCCTTGGACACAAGAGAACAATACAAACTCCAGATGTAATCAGCCCCACTGTGCCCTTACCAAAGTCACTGCTACTCCACGGTGCCAATAACTTTTGTGATGGCTTTTAATTAAAGCAAATGAACAATGAGATTAAAATGTAAATTACCAAAAAAACACCATTCAGATAATTCCGTGTTGGTTAAATTTTTTTCTATGTAGTCGCCAAATGCACACAGGTAATTTAGCATTTCAAACTGATTTTGCAAATAGATTAGCTGTTAATGTAAAATTGTTAAGCAAATAATTTCAGGAGAAAACCATTCTGGGGTACAGTCACAGGAAGAGGCCGCAGATGCAAAACTAGGCTTTGCCCAATTGATTTCCAATTATAAAATCAGAGGCTCTAGAGTTTGTGGTTAATAGTCCTTCCCTTTAGCCTGAAAAAACAAACTTGCAGCTTGTGCTCCCAACAAATCCACATCCAGTGCTCCTGAGTGCACTGAGAACTGAGTGTGTGTCCTGGCACAGAGCTGCACGGGGGAATCACAATGCCTCACTGAAGGCCAGCCATGGAATCAGGCCTACAATGCCTCACTGATGACCAGCTGTGATATGGCAAATTGCTTCTCAGAATAAAGCTACAATAATGTCTGCTTGGGAGGAAAAAGAAGCCATAGGCAGATTCTACAAGGGCTGAATAAATTTAAATGCCCATATTGTGTAATTGCATAATGTTATGTTTTCCTTTGCAGGAAGATACTAGCTAAGAATTCCGTATATTTCATCCCTTCATTCTTCAGCACCAAGTGTGGACTGCCAGGACATCTGAGTTTCTTCTCTCATTTAATCTTTGTATGAAACTTGACAGTTCCCAGGATGATTAAAAAAAAAAAACCCAAACAAAAAAAACCCCAAAAAACACAGTGCAGTTATACTTATTAAGTGTACTCAACATAAGAGCATTTTTCTGAGTATATCCTGCACCTTCATCATGGATTAAAGTGGCATAAACATGAGTATACTCTTTGTTTACAGCAGAAACAAATCAGGAAAATCTTTAATATATGATGTGCAGGAGCATTTGATTCACAGGTCTGCCTGTCTGGTTTACATTACAGCTTTATTTGGTGTATAAGCATGACATTTTAGAAACTCATGATTTTTTTTTCTGAGTTCGTAATTTTATGATGATGAAATACTAATACATCCATACATTCAAAAACGTTGCAAATCTTTTTCTTGGGGAATATAAATCCTGTGTTGTACTGCATGATTACTCAAATAATAAATCACTGCTCCTTATGATAAGAAGAGATTTGTGATCTATACAACTTGTCATCTCCATCACTGATGTTTACAAATGAGTGCATTTAATGATTTAGCTACTAAAATTTCACCCTGCAATATTTGCTAAAACTTACTCATCTTCATTATTTTTCTCTCTAAAACTGTAAGAAGAAAATTTTTTATAAAGAAAAATATTTTGTGGATAAATCATTACTTTCAGATCTGGACTTGATTTTCTATTGCATTATTCCACTTGCATATCTATGAGAGTCAGCAGAGATGACATTTTTTGAAGAAGCAGGTTTTTCCTTGCTCTGCTCCAGCCCCTTTATTACCCGTTCAAAGCTGGACAAAGTCATCTGGAAAACAGTGCCACAAACCCAGTTCATATATCTGAGCAACAGGTTTTTAATCACATATTGATAGTAGACCAGCTTGCGAGCCAGCAGTCAAATTTTGTGGTGGCATCACCCACAGATGTTTCACAGAAAGTCAGACACAGGGAGTTGTCAACCCACTGTGAATCAATTTATTCATTCTCACCAACTCTCCAGCCAATTTCCTCCTTCAAGGTGCAAATTAGCAATACAGATGTATTCTCTGAAAAGATCTCCAGCTCCAGGTTTTTAAGAGCAAGTTTAGAGCTGTTGGCCCTCATCCAGTGTAGTATCAGTTTAACACTGGAGGAATACTTCTGCAGGGAGCCACATCCCCAACCTTGAAACAACCTCTATAAACGTGTATTTTTATCAGTTATTATGTCTCTGCAGACCTGACTTAAGGCTTCATAGACACAGTCAAAACCTAGTAAAAGGCTGTCGGATTTTCAGCCACTTCTACCACAGGTAGAGTAAAGCGCCAAGAATTTGCCAGTGTCTTAAACTATATTTTACATTGTTGATACTGGGGACCAGAATCTGGAGAAGAGCAACTATACAAAACTACTGCATAAAGGAGGAGCTTTAGTAATTTTAAACTCTGTGGAACAGTGAGATATCTTGTCCCAATTCAAGATGTATTCTGTCTGCAACGACCTCGAATGGAAGGAAAAAGAAAACTGGAAGCTGAGTCGATAAACTACCCTATAAAGTCATTAAAGGCCTGTGATGAGATGAGGTGAGTAGCAATGAAGGATAAACAATGGTGTGTTACATCTATTGCACACAGTCTAAGGCCTGTAGAGTGCAACTGTGTCCTTGTCATTTGTATTTACAGTGAGGACTTTCACAGACCAACAGAGAAATAAGGCACAATCCCAGGATGGGTGAGGTTGGAAGGGCCACAGGGGCTGCTCTGGTGCCACCTCCCTGCTCCAGCAGGGCCATCCCAGAGCACAGGGCACAGCAGTGTGTCCCTGTGGCTCTGGAATATCCCCAGGGAGGAGACCCCACAGCCTCTCTGCACACTCTGCTCAGGGCTGGGCACTGCCCAGGACAGAAGTTGTGCCTCCTGTGCCCGGGCAGTTCCTGGGCTCAGTCCCTGCCCGTGGCTCTGGGGCCATTGCTGGGCCTGGAGCAGAGCCTGGGCCCTGCTCTGCCCCCAGTGCACAGAGGGACAGACTGGGACAGACTGGGACAGACTGGGACAGACAGGAACAGACTAGGACAGACTGGGACAACACAGGGACAACACACGGACAACACAGGGACAACACAGGGACAACACAGGGATGCACAGGGACAGACAGAGACACCCCCAGGGACACCCCCAGGGACACACAGGACTGAGGGCCCCTCTCAGCTGGGACTCCTCTCCAGGCTGAGCAGCCCCAGCTCCCTCAGCCTTTCCTGGGCACAAAGATGCTCCAGTCAAAGAAACAATAAAAGTCTGTCAGATTGCTCTACTACCCCTAATATTTAAAGATTTTTTTTCCCCCCTAACATTGCAGGGTGATATTAATAATGGTATAAAACAGTCTGACAGATAGAAAGTAGATTGAATTTACTTGCTTAATTATGCCTCACTTTGGCTCAACTGTGAGCACTGTGGAGAAGAGACAACTAACCCCAGTAGGCTGCTCTGCTGTTCTGCCTTAGCACTTGTAACGTTGGTTTCTCTTGATAAAATATTTCAGAGGATCAAAGAAGAAGACCATATAGGTAAAAATCAGCAATGAAAATGTTTAGTTCACAACATACTTGCTACCCTTTTTTCTTTAGTTAAAACAGCTTGAAACAAATTATTTCATTCCCACTCAGAGATGCTGTAACATTCATATTAATATGCATTGTTCTTGTGTTTTTTAAACCCCACAAAGCTGAGTCTAAAATAATACTACCCTGGACCTTGAGAAAGTATTCTGTACCTGCCGTTGTCACTGTCACTGTTATTCACAGTGGCACTGCTATCTCTTTTTTTTTTTTTTTTTTTTTTTTTTTTTTCCACATTCACCCCTTCTTCTAATACACAGATAATAACAATCCATGGCTATAGAAATGTGAACACCAGAGAATCCATTTTAACCAGGGCACATACAACAAATATACAGAGGTGTAGAGACAAAGCAGTGCCTCACAGATGTAGGGAGCCATACAAATACACAGTTTACATGTTTATTACTCCAGTGCACTCTTGCAAACAGCCTCAGGGAAGTGACTCCAGCAGGGTGAGCATCGGCTAAATCCAACAAAAGGAAGAAAAACAATACATACATTTTTCATTTTTCTTATGGCACAAGACTGAGCACTCTACTCTGGGCAAGAGTCCCTCAAGAGCATGAAGAATATGTGCTACAAATGGCTTTAGGGTGCTCATGAGTGACTGTTTCCTTTCCAGCTACAGAAAAGCTTGTATTGGATTCTTCTGTCTCTAGGGAAACTTGTAAAACTGAACCAAAATTTCAATATTATTTTGCAGAGAGAATGAATTTGTTACTGTAAACCTAACTGCAGATGCACAGATTTTGTTTAAGCTGTATTTTTAGAACAAAGGAGTCAAAAAATCAGTTTTGAAGGGGTAAGCTTTTATCGAAATTAATAGGGCAGGACATGCAGCTGGCTGACGTATGGCTAATGTGGTACTTCTCAGAGCTTTTAACACACTTTGCTGATTGTTTGCTCAAGGCATATGGTTTGAATGAGCTGGGCAGTGCACAGTGCAGCTGGCAGACTAGATATCCAAATCTGGCAATAAGACTCACAGTTATGTGGCACTAGGTATCAAATATGCCTGAATTTTATGTTATGAATTCTGCCATATCCATGGAAATTTGAAGCTGCTTCAGTCTGTACTACGGTAGATGTCAATGCTTCAAACCTTGCAGCAATAACTGCAGATGACCCATGTGGTGGAGGAATAATCTGAAAAGGGCAAAAGCTTTTTCAGAGAGCAAATAAATTACAAAAAGCGTTCATTAAACAAACACAAAATTTTGAAAATGGGCAAGCACCACTTTCTCTAGTGCACAGATTGGGAAACTGTGACAGGTGCTGTTCCAAATACACATTCATTTCAATCAAGCAAAGAATAGGAAGTTTTTGGCAGCTTGTCCTGTTTTCACCATTACCTCCCATAACCTAAGTCAATGGCTTCAGCCTCAGCTCTGATATTCAGGAAGGTCTACAAAACTCTCCAACAGTATCTGAATACAATTTTTGTATTAATTTAATAAATGAAGCATCATTTTTGGACTCTCAGCATAATAAACTCTCATTTGCACTGAGCAGATTCATAAATTCATGCTGTTAAAACTGTTTTCATCAGAAATGGGCAAACCTCCTGTGGTGCCCATTCATATTCCAGTTCTGAACTGCAGGAGCGTGTTTGCCAGTCACAAGTGCTCAGTTATTATTGCAGAGTTTCCTTTATTGCAGCTTGAAAAGCCAATATAGATACTAAAAGTGACTCTCTCATCTCAGGGTACACACAACTGCATATTTCTGAGGATATATTCACATATTTTCAGTGAAGTGCATCCCATTTTTATGCCACATGAACCCAGTGTGATGAATTAAGATGAATACTAAGAGGAACAGAGAGGCAGCAAGTTCCCTGCACCACACCTGCCTGGCTGTGTTAAAGTCTTGGTAATGAAAGGTGTGTTTGTTGTAATGCAAATGTTCACTGAGCTCCAAGAACATTCCAAGAACAATGGATGTCTCAAACAAGCAAATACAACAGCACAGAGTCTCTGTTGAGCTCGAATATCAATCTCCTAAATTTAGAAGAAACAAATATTCTGAAATACCTATTTCCAACAGAGAAAGTCTCATCCATTTGTGAGGCTGACCAGTGTTTTAAATGACGATGAACAGCTGGACCATTAAAAAAATAAAATAAAATAAAAATAAAGATTAATTCCTTTGAAATCCCCCTTTTTGCTATTCCCACAATCCTTTCTTCCCACTGCCTAAGTTGTCCTAATGATAATACTGAACATGGAGTCAGCACAGATATGCTGCACTTGGGCAAATTGAAAGTAAATGGCGAAGGATTTTTAAAAAAATTTTATCTCTCTGAAACTTCAGTTTCCTTATCAGCATAAAGCAATGCAGAGAAGGAGAAAAATAAGTATGAGGAGCAAAGGTTTCATCATCTTACAACAGAAGTGTTCCACTAAGTTCTTGAACCTTTTGAAGCTGACCCTGTGAGCAACGAATTCAATGTGCAAAGGACACTGTTTTACAGGACAAAAGCATACAAAACACAAGAAAAATGTCAAATACACTGAAGTGAAGTTTGTGGAAGCTCAATTCAGTAGCAGAGAAGCCCAATGCAGCTGGAAAAGGTGCATGGTACCATTTCTAGTTCAGCAAATAATGCAGAACTTGTACAAGCTCACCCAGCAGCTCTTTAGAGAGGTGTCACCACATGTGTTCTGACTGGTGCTTGGGAATGTGCCACCCCTCTGACCTCCCTGCTGTGGCCTTTGCACTGTCTGCACTCTAAGGTGGGGGGATTTCATTATTTTAAATTTGTATTTTAAAAACTGAACACATTATCCAGCCCTAAGAACGTGACAAAATATGCAAATACACATTCTTTTATCTGCAAGGCCTGATTTACAGGCAGGCTCAAAACCTGTGCAAGCTTCACAAAAAACACTGACTAATGTTAAACCCAGCTGTAAAAACATATATATATATATTTATAAAATAGTCTGGGATATAGTTCAAAGAATATTGAGAGGAAATAAGGACTGTTAGAGGTCATCTCACCTACAAAGAAGAATTGCCACCAGAGGATGACAACATTTGATTTCCTAAGCAACACCCAGGTCATCTAGCTTACAGGTCCAGGTGAGGTCAGCTGTCTAGCACTACTCTGGACATTGGCAGATGGCTTCTGAGAGCCACAAAGACTTCCAGAAATCCACCAGCAGCTTCAGCATCTCTACCTGAACTGTCTCTAGCTCTGAAACAATGAAATGCCTTTTTCCAGGCTGGAAAAGAGCTGCCAGCCATCACTTAGCACAAATGGGAGCCTTCCACACCACCAGGGTGTAGAACCAGCCACAGACTCTCACAGAGGGATTGGCAGACACAGTTCCACAATCAGCCTTCAGAGAAACAGAAAACTGCTGACAATGTCCTCACCCAGTAAGTATTTTACCCGTGTAATTAAGTCAGGTATTTGAAATTCCTCTCCCCAGGACAGAAAGCTGAACAGCAGCTCCCACCCTTCACAATTCCCTTCTCCAGTTACACCTTTCTCTTTATCCCTGGGCCTCGCTCTGCTCATGATGTTCAATTTTTCTTGTGCAAAGGTAATGACTTTTAGAGCAGAGCCACCTCAGACTGTCAGGACCCCTTGGAAGAAGGTCCTTGTTCCCCTGGAGAAGGGATTCTGGCCTGATCTATGAGCCTGACTCAGGAAAGGGTCAAAACAAAAGTTTTGTTACATGTGCTTTCTACCTTCACTTAAATTCCAAATGAGACAGGTGATCTGAGCTTGTTCCATCAGCAAATGAACCCAACAGATTATCAAAACTATTACCAAATCACCTCATCTCCATTGCTGTTTTAACTCAGGCTAAAAATATACCTTCTGTATTGAGGGCTTTTGCTCTTTCTAGGGTTTTTGGGGTTATTTTTAATCATACTTGCACCAGATTTAAAAATCCAATTACTGAATATCCCGTTTTTACTAATGTTTTCACAGTGAATTAAGACAATAATTAACAAAAAACTCACTAAGCATATTATCTTAGAATTCAAGTGTTATAACTGGAAGAACTCAGTGGATATTTTCATGGTAATGCAAAATAGAAAAATCTTGACCCAAGCACATAAAAAAACAAATTCTGACCTCAATTATCAGACTTTACATAGAACAGCCATGGAATAAACTAGCTAACTGAAAATGGAATTTAAAATCATCCAAAAGCTGATCTTGAAGAATGAGCATATTCACACCATAAAATTCTGAATTACCAACTGCTGCATTTAAATATGCAACTAAAGTCAAGCCAAACTTTTAAGCTAGAATAGAAAAAAAAAAAAAAAATCTTCCCTGAACCATCTAGAGTCTCCTTTAGCTTAAGCACAGTGAACATGGCAGCTATCTTGCTGGGTTATACACTACACTACAGAGTCCTGGTGAATTATTTACAGCTGGGGACTCAAATGCTCTCTCAGTATCATCTTTCTCTGGGTTTTGTACTCACCAGAGCCCTTGATACTGAAATGAGTGAGAATAGAAATGAGAATGTTCAATTCCACAACAAAAATGGAGGCTGAAAGGTTTCATTGTAGGTCCAGCACAGATTAAAGTGTCTGCTCAGCCTGAAACCAGTCCTCAGCTTTGTATCTACAGTCCCTTAGGGCTTCCTTGTCTCCCCTTCAGCATGATTTATGTCAGAAAGTTTGGAATAAATTAACTGTTCTGCTGGGTATTGCAACTGAGAGGAATCTAAAGACATGCTGATTTCTTTCTTTATTTCCCTCCCCCTCACATTTATTTTGCTCAACACAGTCAGATAAAACCTGCATCAAGATGTGGTTTGGAGTTCTAAGTGAGCAAAAATAGAACTATTTAGAAAGGCTGTAAACTCCTGCTATAAGCCAGTGTTTAAATAATATATTAGACATGTCTATATATACACAAAGACACAACACATGCACTTAGACTAATATATAGTGTGCGTGTATATGTTCCCTTGCAGTTCTGTATTAATCAAATGGAATATTCTGCAGTAGAAATACAGTACACTAATAATTCAGAATAGCCCTTCTGTCCAAGCTGCCTTGTACAAGCTTATTTGAGTTCTAATTGTGTGCTGAAATTCTCCGCTTTAATGCCTAGGTCTATTTGAAGGTTAGCTTTTGGTCCCACGGAGATAAAGGAAAACGTGCCAACATTTGAGATATTTGATTACGTGTATAAAATTATGCTTGCTCATTTTTCCTTGGCAAGATACTCTTGGGGAAAGTTATATTAAAGAGACAATAGAAATAGTGTACATCCAAAGAAAATATTTTCCAATTATACTTCACAAGATGCAGAAAGTATTACTTGTTATGGAGGATTATGAATGAGATAATTACTGAGAGCCTAATGTACCTAAAACTACAATAAAGGACAGAGAAAATCATTAATAAGTGGTTATTGACTGTTCTTCCTGCTCTTTATAATAAAAGGCCAGAACAGTAGCAAGGACAAACCTTTCCCCAGTTTGGCTGTGATGGGTTATACACAACAATACCTTTTCTACTTACATGGCCCATCATTAATTCCTATAAGTGAAACCATAGCATACAAAACACTTTATGCCTCTCCAAACAGCCTTAACAAGAAATGTTTCATATGAAGAGTCAATTGAAAACAGTGGAGATTTAGAAATACACAGGATGAACGTTCCCTCTTTTAAATTATTTCACTGCACGCATTCCTAATGAGCAATCTGCACTTCCAAAAGAATCCAGACCAGTGTTCCGTTGGTAAGGCACAGAATGACAAAACACTTTTAAAGATTAAAGGATGTCTCATTACCCCTTTTTGATACTCTGATGAAATAAATGATAACCCAGTTATTTCTGGGAAGCCCAGCAAAGAATGTTTGAGCTCCCACATTCAGGATTTCAATACAGGTGTGATCAATAGGGGAGATTAAAAAATAAAGGAATTCTGAGTGGCTGCAAATATTTTCTTATTGCAAAGCAGAATATGGTACCACGTGCAAAATTACCTTCGGTGCATTCTCTTTTTTTTCCTCCTTCCCTTTCAGCTCCCAATCTGCTGCATTGAGCGTGAAGGCACAGACACCAGAGAAAAGTTCAACAGCATTTCTAAAAGAATGGGAAAGGTCACGAACATTACAGGGGGTCAATCTACATGGACTTGCAGTGCCTCAAGGAAGCCGACAAAAAAGATGGAGAGAGACTATTTACAGGAGTCTGGAGATACAGGACAAGGGGGAATGGCTTCAAACTGATGAATTTAGGTTTAGATTGAATATTAGGAAAAAAATTATTTCCTGGCAGGATGGGCAGGCCCTGGCACAGGGTGCCCAGAGCAGCTGGGGCTGCCCCTGGATCCCTGGAGTGCCCAAGGCCAGGCTGGACATTGGGGCTGGGAGCAGCCTGGCACAGTGGGAGGGGTCCCTGCACAGGGCAGGGGTGGGGCTGGATGATCTCTAAGGTCCCTTCCAACCAAACCATTCTATGAAAATTCACCCTGGGCTGAGCCTGGCAGCAGGGGAGCAGGGGAGGGGATTCTGCCCCTCTGGCCTCAGGTGAGCCCCCACCTGCAGAGCTGGGCCAGCCCTGGAACAGCACAGGAGGGACCTGGAGCTGCTGCAGAGAGCACAGAGGAGGCTCCAGGAGGAGCAGAGGAATGGAGCAGCTCTGCTGGCAGCAAAGGCTGGCACAGCTGGCATTGTTCACCTGCACAGCAGAAGCTCTGGGCTGAGCTCAGGGTGCTCATTCTACTCAACAAGGAAGCCACCCAAGTGCTGTGGTTTTCTTGTCCTCCTACACTTACTTCAGACCAGAAAGAGCAACAGTTTCCCTACTGAAACCCCTGCCCTACTGATTATTGTGGTCCTCCTGAACAGAAATCTCTTCAATATTCCCTTACACACCAACCTGTTCATACATGCCACACACACCAGTTTTCATCTCTGTGTAGTCAATGCTCTTTCTTTCATCTCCCTGGCTCCACCAGACCCTGCATAAACAGTATTTTAGAGTTTACATTAAATACATTAAGATGGACTGGATGTCTAGTGAAACTAGAGAATAGAGCCACATCGACCTGGTTTAGAGTTGGAAAAGTATCTCCTGTCTTATCCAGTTATTCAACAAGAGCTTAGAGATGTGTTTCTGATTCTGAACAGATGTTGTCTCTGGAATAAATACTGCCTCAGCCATGCTATGGTTTTTCTCACTCTATAAGTATAAAACATTTCACCCTCCATGAACTTACTGTCTCAAAGGCGACCTCCAGCCTGACGAAGCAAAGTTTTGCTTTCCTATCCATCAGTCTGTCCCCCATGGAGAATTGCCTGCTACAGGATTTGTGCAGAATGCATTTGATTTAGATAGAAACATTTACTGAAAAATTCCCTTAAAAACCCAAATACTCAGTTTTGCACAGACTGCTCAGTTCCATGCAGTCCTTGGCTTATCAGAGATAGACAGGAAGGAGCAGGTGGTCTTTTGAAAGGGCAGAATTTAGCTCAATTACAAAATAATTACGTAATGGAATGATCGGTGCCATTGCCTTCTACTCAGAAAGAGAAGCCTAATGTTGCCTGTCCATTTTCTTTCTTTATTTTGAGCTACGGTAACTCCACTGGGCCAGTATGTTCAACATATTGAAGTATACACATATTTCCTATTATATCTCATTTCAGTTATTAATAAATTACATATCTCAATTAGACAGCAACAGCTTTGAGGCAGGAATTGTCTCCTACTCAACAAAATGAATCAAAATTTTAGCCAAGGCTTCTTGATAAAAATGGCAGCATTAACAGCTTTCACATTTACTGCTACTTGGTGCACCAGTCCTCATTTGCTGTAGCTGAGGGTGCTTTGAGGATATGTACAACATTTAAGAATTTTTCCCAGGAAACAATTTTACATTGAGAATTCTTTAAAAAGACCCATAGTTTAAATATCAGATTTGTCTTGCAGACCAAGTAAAATCCTGATATATGATTTAAATGATTAAAATAACTTCCATTTGTTCCTATAAAGACTCAGTAAAAAGTCCTTGCACATTTAGAGCACCTGCTCTCAGTTCATGTGGGGTAGCCAACAGCATAATCAAGACCCAGTAATTAGCAGAAATAAATGAACATGCTGGAAATATTGTGTTGGCATTAAGTCTTGTTTCAGATGATTTTATGTGAAGAAAGAAGCACAAGCATTTTCCCTTTGCCTCTGGATATTGTATTTTCTTGTCAGTATGGCAGGACAACACCAGGAATTGCAAAGTGCGCCAGTGGTCTACGTGAAATGCTTCAGACTGCATAATAATTTGAGAACAGGTGGCCCAAAAAACAGGCAATTTAAAAATAAAAAATAAAGAAAAAAAATAAGAGTGAAAAGGGAATAGCAAGATAGCAGGTATGTCAGTAATTCCATTCAGAAACATTCTTCTGTAAAAATACAGCAGATTTTTAATAAGCTCTCTGAGGTGAGCACTAGGAGATTCTGAGCCTTTTGCATCATGCTTTAATACACAGCTTCATGCTGCACCAATTTTGCTGCCCATTATCCCAAACTAATTGAAAAATACAGTGGTTTTGTCCATTTGCTTTAAAACCCCGACTGCTTAGATGGGGTGTACAACATGTCATAGATCCTGATGATGCTTGTAGCACGATGACCTTAGAAAATAACGGGGTGGAAGAGATGTGGTTTGGTTCAGGTCCTCTGTCCTCCCTGTGCTGCACAGTTGGGTGCCCACCACCACGATAAAATCCCCCTTTTCTCCCTGGCAGCAGTGCCCCTACTGCACTCACGCAGCCCTCTCGGAAAGGGAAAGGAGAATTAGCAAATGTGGTTTCTGGATTGAAACCTGCAAACGGCTGGGGCCCTCTGAACTGCTCTGAAACGCCTTTTGCTGGCTGAGCCTGCAGCATTGCTGCTCGCCTCCAGTGATGCTCTGAGAGCCAGCCTTTTATTCCAGCACATTCCCAGGCTGGGGGAAAGCTCAGCTCTGCTCACCAGGGGCTGCCTGGGAAGCAGTTACAGAGCTCAGACCCCAGAACAAGGAGAGAGATGTCTTCTTCGGCTCCTAATGATTCCTGTGGTTAATTCAGGAATGCCATTGACAGTCTCCTGGGAGAGCTATGCTTAACTTTTGCTTAGCTGCTGGCAAAAAAAGGCTTGAAAAGAAATCCTTGCAGGGGAATTTTTATACTAAGAGGGAGTCCTCAGGAAAAAGGAAAGTTATAAAGTGCTCTGTGTATCACTACAGGTGCTCCTCGGGGATCACCGAGAGGCTATTCAAACACATTAATATTTGCCTAAATATCTTTAGGAAAATTATCTGCATGTATTTTATAATTCGACATGCCTCACACATTGCTTGCAAATAATAGTTACCTTTAAACACCACCTAAAATATTTATTGCAGCAAATTATTTCTGTAATGAAACTGACACCATAAATTGCCCAACATCAACATCCCTGGTTTTGTCAAATTAAAAAAAAACCAAAAAAAACCCACAAAAAAACCCACCACAAAAAAACCCAAAAGCCAAACAAAGACCCTCAGCAGTGAATTCCTTGGTCTGTTGCACCACACACACACTATGGCTCCTTTTTTCTTCCTTGACATTACCAGAATAGGAATAGGAATACGAAGAAAACCCAACTTTCAAGAAACAAAATTTATGCAAACTCATTCTCACTATTTTCACTTGAAAACTTATTTTTCTTGTGATTCCTGTGATTGTATATTTATTGCATGCTAAAGATACAGTGCTGCCCAGCAGCTACAAAGCCTTTCTCAGGGGTGGCTCAGTTCATGAGGTATTACCCACTTCAGCTCCACAGCTCTTACTGGAAGCCTACAGCCACCAAAGGAATTTGTCCCAAAGCATTTCTCATTTTAATATAAAATTAAGGGTTTTGTTACACAAATCCATGGCAAATTGAGGAATATCCTATCTGGAACTGCAAACAATAAAACTTCCCTTTCACGTTACTAGTTGAAGAACACACCCTGGCACTTTTGGGAAATCACAGCTGCCTGAGAGCTCATGGATGGATGGGAAATATGCTTGTCAAGCTCAGCAAGGACAAACTTTTAGCAAAAAAAACTCCCCTCACAACTGGCACTAATTGGTAGTTAAATTGACAACTGGAACTGAAGCATCCTGACAGCACGAGGGGTGGGCCCTACAGGTAGAAATTGAAAACCATTTACTGAAGCAATGTTGGAAAAACTAAACGATCATAGGGCATCTCAGAATATCATGGGGAAGGCTCAACTCAATTTTTCACAGTGTCACTTCAGCATTTTGCATGCATACTTGGGCAACTTTTCACTGAGAGAAAGATTAAGTTTTCAGATCAATATATTGAAAAGCACACAAGCTTCTGATCCTTTGCAAACAAAATGCTCAATATTAGCTATTCTTTTCTCACTGATCAGAAATTTTTGTGGCTCTAGAAACACGTGACGAAGAAATCTAAGTGAATAATGCTAAAGTAACACATATCATTCCTTTTATACTAAAAAAAAAAAAAAAAAGGGAAGGAAATTTTTAAAAGCACCAGTTCCAAACAAAACAACAACAAAACAAAGCAACAACAAAAAATAGCAAACAGCAAAACCCCTGCCCAACTTTTAAGTTATTCTTCACATCATAGACGTTTTCCTACTCCATGAAAGAAATACAGGTAGCTGAGGAGGTGCCTGGTGTTTTGAAGTTTGACCCTTTAAGACGCTGGATTCATAAGTAACTGATAAAATGCCTCTTTGAAGTTATTACCAGTCCTGTTCTATAGCTGATGTTCAAGGGGTTTAAGTTGTGTCTCTGCTTAAATTGTGGTTATAGCATGCCCCAGGCTGGAGATGAAGGAGCATGGAAGTGTTCAACTTTATTCAGTAATACTCCCAGAAATATACAGAAATGAGATTTTCAGTGTCTGGAGAAATGCCTTGTTTCTTAAATCTTTGAGAAGTCAGTAAAATATTTTTTACACTGTGCTAGAAAATGTAGACACCAATCAAACTGTTCTTGCTTAAATTTATGCTTTATATTTGAATTTCTTCTCAGAACTTGTTCTCAGTTAAAAAAGAAACAAATGAAAGTTGTGCAGGCTCAGGAATATTTTTTTAAAAACCCAATACTTTTATCAGACTTCAATAAAATATCTTCTATATTTATTGTCTTTGCAGTAACTTTTAATTACAGAGTTTTTCTTAGCTAGTTATACTCCTGCTTACTAAGCTGATTGAGACTATGCAAACTGGAGCATTCTGTGTAGTACACAGTCACCTCTTCCCTTTCAAGCACACAAAAGGCAGGGGGAATTAGTATTTTCCATAAAGAATACAGTAGCAAAATAATTGATATATTTCAGCTTTCGGGGAATTTATTAAACTTGAGCAGGAAGATTAGTGTATAATTATGGCTGCAAAACAACAACAAAAATCTAAGGCTCAGAAGGCAATGTTGACTTTGCAACATTTCAGATACTGAATATTTTATGGCATGCATTTAAATCATAGAAAAACATACAAGCGTGTATTAGGAAAAAAAAGGGTAGAATCTATTTAATATGGTGTTGTGATTGCTCTTCTGTGAAAGCTTTAAAAAAGCATTAATGTAGGACTATGCTATATCCTATGAAACTTCTGCTAGGACTTTGCTACTCCTACATGTCACCAGGATTTTTTTCACTTGGGGAAACAGCATGTAATTCATCCCTCAAAATACTGCTTATTTATATACATTTCTGGTTTGCATCACTTGAGTACAGCAGTATTTTCAGACAGCCGTCATAACCACAAGCTTAGGGCAGGAATGAAAAGCAAAATGTGAGGAAGGAACTTGTTTAATTAAATCCTTATTTATTTTGCCTGTTTGCATCACTTGCACTTCAACAGGACTAGTCATGATTTTAAACAAGTAACATTTTACCATTTCCTGGTGAAGACAGAAAATGCATGTTGGCAAAGAAATCAAGGATTGCATAGAGCATGGATAATGGTGAACACACAGCTCCAAGCTATTTATAAGTGCTCTCTACATTTCCAGGTTGGGGTTTTACAGTATCTCAGCCTGAAGCATTGAATGTGTAAACAGGATGCCTCTCCACTGCTCTCCTACAGGAAAATTGTTTCTCCTCTACAGGCCTGAACCCAAGCCCCAAATATCAAGGGAAAATTCTGTGTTGAGCCTAACAGCAAAAGTTGCCCAGCTCCCTCATCCCATAAGCCATACAAGAAAATCTGCATGTATCAGAGTGAAAAGCCACAAACCATGTAATTCAGAAGAAGTCACAGGTTGGAAACACCTCCCTGAGCTCACCACAGTAAGGAGCTCACCTGGCCATGCTGGTTCTGAGCCTCACCAACAGTCTCACTGGTTTCCTTCCATCCAGGATTTTCAGAGCTCCTTCTCCAAGGGCCCTGGACCAGGTGTAGATGTGCCACAGGGGCTGCTCTTCCCTGCCATGCTCACTTCCCAAACCTCTCCTCACAGACAAAACAGGCAATATGTTACTTTGGGACTGGAAACAGGGAAATTCAAAAAGTCTGGGGGAGGTTCTGGGACAGCCTGGGAAGTATTACCAGTGGAGTGGCGTGACACAGCACCAGCCTGAGTGAGTTCTGGTGGATTTTTGTGTCTGGACCTAAATTTGGATTCATTTATCGATAAGCCAGAGAACACAAACACAAACAAACAACTTTTGTGGCATTCATCCCCTCTTTCGATGTCTCCATGCTTTGTGAGGTTTTACAAAGACAAACGAGTGCCAGATTCTGCACCCTGGATGTACAGACAGGCTGAGATGGCACAGGAAGGGTGCTGGCACTGCCCAGGCTCCCCAGGGAAGGGCACGGCCCCGAGGCTTGGACAGCGCTGCCAGGGATCCATAGGGGGATTGTTGGGAGGTCTGGGCAGGGACAAAAGGTGCACTTGGATGATCCTTGGGGATCCTCTGGATCCCTTCTTCCTGAGGACGTTCTATAATTCTATGCTCTTATTAACTATTCCAGATTTTTGCTTAAAACCATCTGTTAAAGCAGGTCCTAACCCATTCAAAGCATCGCGAACAGCACCTGTTCCACAAAACAGGAGCTGCAATACCCCAAAAGCAGCTTCCTCACGCTTTTTCACTTTATTACCTATGTCATTGTGAATTCGGAGGCTGTCTCCTGTGAAGGAACAGTGGCATTTGCTACAGCCCAGATTTCACAGCACATCTGCCGCGGTGCTGTAAGCGCATGCAGAGGAGACGGAGAAAATGCAGCAGAGTACAGCGAGTAGAAGTTCCACCTAACTAATCAAGTCCACAGGGACAGCATGCAGTGTCACAAGACATATCACTCTACACTTGAATGAGGTTGTCAGCCGCGGGGAGGCTGCAAACTGCTGACAGCACTGTGCAGGATGGGGAGGCTTCTAAAGGAGGCGCAGAGGCTTTGTAAAGTACGTACCTGCTTCTGTGGGTGAAGGAGGAAGGAAGGAAATGAAGTACAAAAGGGTATTTGCAAATCTGTCACTCGGTATTCTGGTGCTGGGAATAAACCCAAACTCATTTGATGTGTGTTGCATGAACACAAAAAGGGTTACTTTGCAGGTTTTTCAAAATGCACACAGGCATTTTTACATGTACAGATCAAAATAATATGGGACTTATTGAAATAAGAATGACATAAAGCTATTAGAGAATGTCCTAAGGAGGGACACAGAGCATGAAGCTGTGCCAGGGGAGGTTTATGCTGCAGAACAGGGAAAGGTTCTGCTCCCCCAGAGGGTGCTGGCACTGCCCAGGCTCCCCAGGGATGGGCATGAGGCTGCCCCAGTCCCAGGAGCCTTTGGACACAGCTCCAGGGATGCACAGGGGGGATTGTTGGGGGTCTGGGCAGGGACAGGGGCTGCACTGGATGATCCTGGGGGATCCCTTCCAACACAGGATATCCTATTCCATGATTCTATGAAAATATCATGTGGCAAAATAAATGCAATATGAATACAGCCAAAAAAAGTAAAAGTGGAATTTTTGTAGCATTTTATAGAGAAATCCCAAAAATTCAGAAAACACTTCTTTCCAGATGTGTGAACTCAACTAGAGTTGCTCGCTTTGAGCTTGATTCTACCAAACAGAATGACAAAAATTGGCATTAAAAGTGCATATTGCTCAAATTCATTCTAAGAAGTTGAAGAATGAAAGCAAAAGATTTGCTCCGGTCCTTTACTCGAGTCATTGAAGAAAGACACCACACTTTAAAAGGTATTCACATTAATTCCTCCTATTAGTCTCACCCCAGATTATTTCATTTGTTAGAGCAAATACACTAGGAATGCATTTATTGTTCTATATCCATGCAGAACAGCAATGAGCCAGCACCTTTGAAGTGTGTGCAGTTGCATTGCAACACTTAAGACTCTGGAGAAGAGTCTTTATGTCTGGAAGCTGCTCCTCCTGGAAAAACTGAGCAGTTTAATAAAAGATACTACAGACCTCTGTAATCCTGTCTTGCTAAATTTCTCTGCAGTTCACAAACTTTGGTATGAAACCATTTTAACCAACACAAGGAACCCACAGACTCTGCATTCAGGCTTTTATTTGCACAGTGATTTGTGTTCTGTTTGTCTCCTATAAAATTAATCTCAGTTTTATTTTGCTGATATATTCCATCAATTCCATTAGGACCAAATGCTCCTACTCAGTGCCTTTCCACCCACTAACACAAAAGCCATTATTTAAGTATCAATTCTATCCTGAGCAGTTCTTAAGAGCTGAATTTTCAGTGGGTTTTAAAGGTACATTTGAGAACATACAACAAATTCTGCTTGTGCGTGCTTTGTTTCTGTTTGTGCAAGACTTATTTTTGTGTTTATTCTCCAAAGCACCTAATTAAATGTTTGTAGAAAACATACATGATCAGGTACACTACAACAGTGTAGAGACAAAAATTGTAACCAAGATCTCCATGATTAGATTTGCTTCTAGAAAGTTTTCTTTGAAGAAATTTACCACCAAATAAAAGATTTGTTTGAAGATTATGCTAGAACTTTTATGCTAGAACAACATGCAAAAAGCACATGGCAAGCAGTACTGATTCTGTAACAGGACAAAAGCATATTTATATCCCAAAAATGCAGCAGAAATGGGGCAGACATTTGTTATCACTCCCTCCACAACATTAAGGTCTCTGAACTAATTCATACATCCTGTTTTACTGAGTGTCTTCCATTCAAAGTCCGGCAAAAAAAAAGAAAAAAGAAAATCCAGGTAAGTCATAGGGCAGAAAAAATAGTCAATAAAGTCCCAGAACAAAGAAGATACCCCAGGTGTGCAAATCCTTTGGCAAGGGAAAAACTCAAAAAGCTGGAGGAAGAGTATAAGTGGAAAAGCCAGGAGGAGGAACCAGGTAAGTGCAAATCTACTGCAAGTTCTGAAAAGGAGGTTATTTTTAAATTGCAGTGGATAAGAAACCAATGAGGGTGACAGAGGACAAACCACAGCCCAGCTTCACAGAAAAGGAAAGCATTTTGCCTGTGACATTCTGTACACCCTTAAGTTTTGGGAAGGATTGCCAAGAAGTATAATTGAGGGAGTCTGTGCTTTCCAGTCAGGAAGGATAAAGAGCAGCTCTGAAAACTGTGGAGTACCTCTGCTCCCACTGACTGCACACCAGCCTGAAAGCACTCCCAATACTCACAAGCCTTAGGAAAGAAAAATAAGTCAGAAATATGGATGATTTTTCTGGAGAGGGAGGAAAAAATAGACGAATTCCAAAAATATTCTAAGTCATTTTAATGAATAAACCAAAAATTCCTCCCTGTGGGAACAAACTTTGCCTCTTGCTCATTTCCGTCTATAACGTGCAGTGTTTTAATTATGCAGCAGTCTCAACAAATAGACTGTCACAGCATTTTAGCTAATTCTATTTAAAATGCCAGCAGAAGATGGGATAATGTCTTCCTTGGTTTGGCTTAGTTTAACCTACCCACTTCTATTCACCATTGACTCAAACAATTCAGGATATTATAACCACTAATAAAACAAAAATTTAAAATAGTAGAAATATTTGGACCTGGAAATACCCTGAAAATCAAAATACCACAAAGTACAAACCCAGGATTCTCCCCAGCTACTCAAAATAATTTTAAAAGCTTTACTAAAATATTCCAGAAAGAATGGGTTGAATAAAACATTTTAAGATGTGAAATATGCACATTGCTGTCTCTGTGAAATCAAGATACGTTACTAACCCCAGAGAAACAAATGAGAACAGATACCTGATATAAATGTAAATTGACACAGCACCAAAAGTCACTAGATAGAAAACTCATTTCACCTTCTGACCCTGAGTCTTGCCTGGAAAGTGGCTATACTAGGGAAGATTTGGGAATGCACTTGATCTATGTTCTCTTCAATAATAGATAGAGCTATTGACAGCCCCTGTATTATACCATATGTTATTCATTTATCCTTAGAAATTCCAAGATTACCATGAATTAACTGTTATCCATAATTTTGTCTAGATTTTTTTTTTAACTCAATCTCAGTAGCCAGCTAATAAGACAATAATACACTTGGCTGTTCAGAGGGAATTGAACTTTAGTGATAAACAATTAAGGTATTTTTACCTGCTCACTGCCAAACATGCATTTATGAAGAGATCATTCTTTCCTAAGAATAATTCTAAGGATAATTCATCCCTGATGGATACAGATGGCTCATACAAGTGCAAGGCTGATTCACTGACTGGAGGTAACACACTGAGCTACAGAATAAACAAATGCATGGCAACAAGCAAAGCTTTAGGGCAGCAGAAAAGCTGGGACACTGAAAAATATGATAATTTGCCCTGTGTTATCTTCCTGGCTTTGAAAGTACATTACAAAATCCGTGGCAATAGTGTTATTCCATATGTGTGCACAGACCTCCATATAAACTAGGACCTCATAATTTGCTGTACAGTCCACACTTTCCTTTTTGGTTCTTGTTTTTTAAAAATGCTCAAAGTATAAACAGCTTGATTCATCAGACTGGAGATAGAACACGTCCCATAGGTGTAACAACCTTTTGGAATGCACAGGAACATATTGCAAAGAGCTGCTTTGGTAAAAGTCTTCAGCTGACAGAGGTGAGGAGTGGTGACTAATGATACAAAAGAAAGGATGTGAACACGCTTGTGGGGTTTTTTGACAAATGAAATATGCATATTTTTGTTGGAAATAGCAGGTTAGCTAACTAGGAAACCACATCCTTACAGTCAGTACATTTAAAGCACAAATCTATGGATATTAGAGAATCTATGGATATTAGAGAACTATTTTGGAATCACAAAGCACCTCGGTCTGAAATTCCTTAGAAGCGTCCAAATGACTGAAGACCTTCTCATGTCATACATTTACACATTCAGAGAAAACAAAAAAAAAACCAAAAAAAAACCACAAAAAAACCACAAATCTTGCCTTACCCGGCCAACTAGGATTGGTTCAGGTCCAGAAAATTCTTCCAATACAAACATTTGATTCCAAACCCAGCCTCTCCTGGAACGGTGCAAAACTCTTTGTTCTTCATTTAGCCTTTTTAGTCCTGTACTGGATCCACTTGGTAGTACTTGAGATTGATTCATTGGAGCCATATAAATGGAAGGAAGGACAGTAATCCATAATATTATTAATGGAGTCCATGTATCCATAAGCATTTCCGTTAGTCTTTCTGGCATTGTACCACAAGCTACGCAAATCACCACAGAAATGAAATTATTATTTTGCTTTCCTCCAGACTGTAGCAATCCAATTCATCACGCAGTACAGAACATTTACTTACAGCTCCTCCATGTGTTAACAGCACAGTCAATGTAAAAATAGCTTAGATGATAAAAACATGATCCATTGAGTTTTCCAGTCATTAAAGATTCCTGGTGGGGGAAAGAAAAAAGAAAGTTCAAATCAGTGACTAAAGAGCTTAGGAAAGCATTCTGAAACATCTTATTTATTTTTACATTATAAATAAGCCATATTAGGTTTTTAATTTGCAGTTCATAATATTATTGCATAGTTAAACTGATTCTGTATATTCTTTCATTGCCTGAAACACTGAGAGAAGACCCAGATGAATGATTACACACTCAGGAAAATATTTAGGCCTAAGAAGTAGACAGGGCTTGGAGCAACCTGGTCTAGTGGAAGGTGTCCCTGCCCGTGGCAGGGAGGTGGAAATGGAGGATCCTGAAGTTCCCTCCCAACCCAGACCATTCTGGGACCTTGCAGCTCATCTGAGGCTCTGAAGAAGCTCCCAACCTTCTCACTACCCTGCACTATTAATGTGGGCAATTACAAACACATATTCTGTCACATAAGCAAATCAAAATAATGTTCTTGCATTTTTATGCTCCTTTCTTCCACAAGAAAAAAAAAAAAGCAAACTTCTCCTGAGTGTATGAGGCTCCAGCAGCCCATTGTCTGTTTAGCCACCATCTCTCTGCAGCAGCACCACTACTCAGCAACCACTTCACAGCCCAGCAGAGAAACAGCACTGCTAAATCCTCTGTGAAATCCATGATTCCCAAACCAGATCACTACCAGGACCCAAGGAAACTCTTTTATGCACACCTGCACTACAGGTCTCACTGTCTCTCCTTTGCTTTCAGAGAAAACACAGAGTCATGTTTCATTTCAAAGACATTTTCCTAGATGGACACTTGGGAGCATTTTGTCTTTCTTCCCCTGCCCACCCTTTGATGTACTAAAAGGTCACACCACGTTTCATCTCAGAGTAAATATTCCTTGAAATGGAAAGGCAAGTTAACATAGTAGGGCTGATGCCAGAGGGAAGGGCAAACCCAGAAATGCAGCCATGGATCACATGGAAAACTAGATGGGATGGCTCAGAGAGAGCTGCATTACAGGGTTATGGAGTTATGTGAAAAGAGTCTTGATACATTTACTTGGATTCATATCCAAAAATCTCAGGAGAAACCACTATATACAACAGAATAGAAATGCCTATTTTTAAGCTTACACTGTGTTCAAGGCTGGTTGTCTTCTATTTTAAGATTAATTCCTAGTGTTGCATGTTTGTAAAAATCCTGAGAGCTTAGTTGTGGGGTTATTTTTTTTGGGGGGTGGGGGTATTTAGTTGGGTTTTTTGAAGATTCATACACACTTGTGGCATAAATCATGCAGAACACCTTTTACATGACCAGCAAAAGTCAGCTGTTCTTTTAAACATGAACAATGTTGAAAGTATTTTTTTTAAACTTCAGTAATTGCCAAAGCAACTGTGAAATCTGTTGCATGAAAACCTGAAACTGTGAGAAACTCGTCTTGTTAGAAGGGGAGAGGAGCTGCTGCCAAAGTGGAACTCAATCTCTCCAGCAGCATGGAAGAATGGTGAGTTAATAGTGCATTGCTTTGACAATGCATCCAGAATGAGGGGAATATCCATTTCAGGAGAACCTGGAGCTTTATAGGCCTCATTGCCAACTGGGGTGGAAATAAAGGAATCAGAGAATACAGCAAGCTCTTGTGAGGAAGTTTTGGGGAAAATATGAGAAGCAAGAGAAGCTTTAAATGTCTTGACATTCTCTCAGTCCTAGAAAAGGAAGAGGAGCAAATAATCTATTGATGGGATGCATCAGTCACCCTCTGAAATGCCTCTTCATTCCAGGGAATTAAATGGAGTTTACTGCTGCTGCTCTCTGGCACATATTAAACAAAGATTTCCAGCGGCCTGTTTGGTGGTAGAAGGTAGCAAAAAAGAGAGACAGCCAAACTTTCAGTCAAAGTGATTGGTTTTGTTCAAATGGGATCCTCTTTATATCTGGTTAGATGAGTGCTTGCCTGTGCCTGCCAGGACACAGATTTTTCTGATTTCTTCAATGGAGCAAGAATCAAAACACAGGGGCAGCAGAACCACTGTAAAACAGAGCAAGAGACAGCATCTTCAACCAACATCCAGGATTAAATTCAAAATGGGGGGGGGGGAACTCAAAGCACAACAAAATGGTCATTTTTAGGGCTTGAACAGAGCAAGATGTAATGTGCTCTTCTCTTTCTAGTTTTCTGGATGAAAAGTCACTCTGTATATAAAGCCTGAAAACCCCTCAGAGAAAAGGACCCAAGTGGGCATGACTGACTTCCTTACACTTCCAGCACAGGATGGTATAGTTCTTTTTATCAACAGGACCAAATAATAATAAAGTACTTCCTTTCATATTCAATAAGCTTTTTGAAAACAATTCCTAATTAATCTCCACAGCCTGCCTTCTAAAAGAAATTAAATAGATGAGATAAAACAATGTGACACTCCCAGAAACATTTCTGGTTGAAGAAAGAACAGGATATTTGGTTTTCACACTGCCACTCTCAATCCTTAGAAAGCATTAAGTTCATTTCAGTGCATCCCTCCTCGGTTCCTCCCCCAGACTTCCTGCTTGTTACTCTTCGTTTACTCCAATCAAATTTAGGTCCTATCCACTCACACTAATGCAGAAGATTCACTGTGACTGGACTGTCCTCACAGTAGCTGTGTGTTCAGCAATACCTCAAGGCAAAGGAGCCCAAAGCACATCAGAGATATGAGCCATGCACACACCGTGCCATTTACCCCCCTGAGTGAAGCAGCACAGTTACACAAGCTCAGAGCACACAAAGCTGGCAGATTCTGAGCACTGACAGCAAAGCTGGGCAGTGCAGGGCAAACGAGAAAAGCCCACTGGGACTTTGGCACATCTCAGTTCTGCAGAGGAATGGGATCAGTGTGGAACTATGGAGCTGGATAAAGTTCTCTACAGCTCAGCCTGGACTGCAGGAGCCTTGTAAGAGTTGTTTGAGAAACAGACTCTCATTTAGGCTCTATCAGTGGATCAGGGCATACACTTCATGCACTGCATGGAGGTGGGACTGCCCCCAGATTTCTTTACCGAATTCGGAAATTACTTTTCTGCTCCTTTCCTGGGAGTAGAGCTCCATATCTGTGGCTGGGAGCTGATGGAAGGCACATTAAATATGTGGTCCAGCAATTTACACATTGACTAATAAGAAAATTGAGATGTATCTAGCAGTTCAATTGCAAACCTCTGGATTAGATGTGTAGGAGGGGATGATAGGGCTACTGAACTAGGTTACGATAATATATTAAAAGCCATTTGTAAAGGCAGACTTGGAAGTGAAGGAAGACCAGAAGGTGAGGCACATTAGCACTTTCCCTTCTTATGTTATGCCATGGTCTAAAGCAGTGGTAAGTATGGAATGACAACAAAATTATTCCAGTGAAGCCAGAACGACCTTTTTCTAAGCAAGAGAAAGAAGAGAAGCACATGGCCCTTCAAGAGTGTATTTCACAGAATCACAGGAAGGTTTGGATTGAAAGGAACCTCAAAGCTCATCCAGGGCCACCCCTGCCCTGGGCAGGGACCCCTCCCACTGTGCCAGGCTGCTCCCAGTATGTAAATCACTTGGATAAGGCAGCCTGCTCTGTTCATCTGCAAAGGAAGTATTATTTCTGCCATAATAATAGTGGCTTATTCCCAGGGATTTTTTTGGTTGCATAAAGATTAGCTCATACTAAGAATAGTCCAATTAAGAGGCAGTTCTCCACCTAAGAGCAAGATGAAGATGGAGTGAGGCTGTAATCAGCCACGCTGCCATGGCAGTGGCTCAGATGCTGCTCGCAGTGCCCACTGCAAAGTGCCACTTGCATGCCCTGGCTAGACTCTCATGCCTCTCATCTGCCAGCAGAACTGTGTGCAGTCACTCCCTAACCCAGTTCTGTCAAAATGATCTTGTTAACTTAAACGCCTTTAATAGTAAGGTGTTTTTAAAACCAAATCATTTTGACAGAGCTGGGTTAGGCCATTGCTCATGCTATAATTCCACCAAGAGCAATTTTCATTTAAGAGGTTCTTACCCCCCCTCAGCCCCCATAACATGCAAGCTACACATTCCAACTAATTGGTCTCCATTCCCATTCCTTCTCTACTGCAGTTTACTGTCCCTGCAGTTGTGCTATTTGCAGTCAACATTGTAAGACAGACCAGTGAAATGTGGGTTAGCAAACACAATTTGCAATAAAATCCTGTTCTGAAAAGTCTTTTCCTTCAAGATTCTAACCCAGACCATTGCAGAACTAAGGAACCCACTAAAGAACAATAGGACAACAGGAAGTTTTGAGAACAATTGTGCTGACAAAAAAAAGCATATGAAGTTTCACTATATACTTCAGAGAGCAGAGAAATAGTTGAATCAACAAAACTGAGTGAAGGAAAACTTCTGGAGACGAGGAGAAACAGGCAATTAGGGACAGCAAACTACTTAAATAAATGTCTGATGGACTCCTGCTATCCAATCCTTGTAACGTGCTGTGGTTTTATTCATTGGCACTGGCAGGTTTTGGGGCCAGAAACCTCTCCCCCAGATGTGCTGGTCTGAGACCAGGCTCCATCAGGAGGCAACTGCTGTGGTCCCAGTGCTCTGGAGAGGGGCTGGACACAGCAGAGCCAGCAGCCACTCTCTGGGCCAGGCATGACCCAGGCACCCTGCAGACCATAATTCCCCCGTGTAGCTGCAGCAGATTTCACTAACAGTGATTTTAAGGGACTGTTACGTCACCTGGAGTTAGCTGTAACACAGGAAAGCATTAAAGCATTATCCACACATCCTTTCCCCCCTCGGCCACGCACCTGGAATGGCACAGGGCGGGACAGGAGATGGGAAATGCTACAGGAGCTCTGCTCTCTCAGCAAAAGGGCAAAGAGGGACCCTTTGTGCTGTCACAACTTCCTGCCAATCCATGGTCCGAGTTTATTCTGATGTACTCCTTGTGGCAATTTCCTTATGGCTGCCTGAGAAAACACAAGCAGCTTCCTCAAGCATTATTTATTGCAGCAGCAATGGCAACAGGCACCACCTTTCTCCTGCTTTTGTCCCAGGTGTTCTGCCCTACCCACAGACACAGTACTTCAGTGAGCAAAGACATTTTAAGTCACTTTATTTTTTTAAGCTTAGTCATGCTCTGCTACCCTTTAAAGACTTCTACACAGTTCTTTAGGTTATTAAGTGAGTTCCTGAGCTTGTGACAAATGCTAAAGGGCTGGTTTAGGCAAAGTGTTAGCCTCTATATCAGATGTAGGCAAGGGAATCATGCAAAATATGGAAAAATATGGGCATGCAGGGATACACACAGCTACAGAAATGCAACAGTTTCTTCAACATTTAGAGCTCTAACAATTACTGAAGGACTTATTAATCTATCTACAGCGTTATCATTACCAAAATCTGGTTACTTCAGTTTTAGAGGCAGACACAAGGAAGGTTTAGAAAGGTAATTCCTCTTGCTTCTTTCCCTTACTTTGGTGCTTTAACTGGGAAACATCATAACTTGGTGTTCTGGAATGGAGATGGGACTGTTTTGGGATATAGGTCTTTATCTGACAACTTCACTGAAGCTTTGGGATAGAGAGAAAATTACAACATCCATCACAATGAAACATATCTCAATTATTATTATAATGAATTGTTTGTCATTATGTGACTGCTTAACATGATTCCTAATCATATCTACAAAGTCTGGTTTATGTGACTAGCTAAATATTTTTTTATATAATTTTTAAAAAATATTTACTACCAGGTAATCCATTCTTAAAAAAAACCAAACCACAGAAGGTTATCTTGACCCAATGATACCATGCTTATTGTACAACTTCTCTTGGTATCAATAGCATTTCTTATTTTTGTTATTCTCCAATAGTAAAATCGATATGGGACAACTTTAAAGCTGTCAAGGCTCAGACTTTTTGTATATAAAGCTGTCAGTCTTTCCAGAAGCAGTCACTACTTTATGGAACCAGAATGCTTTTAAAGAAACCCACCAAGGGTGTCGTCAGAACCTTTAGACTATTTTTAATTATTCCTTGCTCTGTGCAGCGCTCTGGACTTCCAGTGTGCTACACATGCTCAGGTACTAGACAAAGAGACAGCATGTGCTGTGAAGTTTGCAGCTGAAGGTGAAATTTCCTCCCTAATGAAATGTATTGAAAATACTTTAAGGTAATTTGGGTTTTGGTTGGTTGGGTGGGGGGTTTTTGTTTGATTGATTGGGTTTGTTTGTTGGTTTTTGGGGTTTTTTTGGTGTGGATTTTTTTTTTTTTTGTTTTCATGACAGCTGATACTAAAGCCATAGGTATTAAAATGGCAATATAGCTATTTTAGCTCAACAGGTGAACAGAAGGAAATTGCAGCCTTCTCTTTCCTTTTCTTACGCTTATGGAAAAAGAAAGGTTTGAGTTTCTGGGAGTCAGACACTCCACTGACGTGTGTCAGAACATCATCTTATGGTGCCTGTTCCAAACAGAGAGGAGAGACAGACGAGACTTCCTGAGCAGTCCAAAAACTTAAACAGAGGAAAAATCATCCTATAGCAAGAGGAAGAAGGGATCTGAAGTGATTTTTATTCTCTCCAGCCCGCTGATTAAAGCGATTTTGCTCTGAGTAAACCAGAAGTGCCTTGCACAGGGTGCTGTCACAGCCCTGCTCCCTCCTCGGGAGGTGCATTACATAATTCTGAGGCTCCATCACCGACACCAGAGAAGGGAGAAAAGGCAACTTGTGCTCAACGTGAAGCCAGCTCATAAAAAGGCAAACAGATTGGCCTGCGACTGAGAATTAGGTGTTAACCGCGCTCTGCCTGGGGCATTGTTTATCAGGAGACTTTCAGCAGCTGGGATGAGCTTATCCTGTACTTCCTGGGAAAAAAAAAATGATCTTTAAATATTAATGGAGGACATAAATATCTTGCTTTCTGGGCTTCTTTTTCAGCCTATTTTTTTAATATATGAATATGTACAACAGAACTTTCATAGCCTTGTTTAATGAATATAGGGTGTTCTCTATAGAATTTAAAATACAATACCTAAGGAAAACCCCACATGTTTTCCTGACATGTATTCTGATTAAACTAAGATTAGACAATTATGACTAGACATCATGACTTAGTGAAAGCTACATAAACTCTCCAGCCATATGCATGAGCATGTGTGTGCATTAAAAAATCTTTAAAGAGGAAAATTCTGAACATACCTGGACTTTTCTAACTGCATACAGTATGTCTAAAAATCTCTGCTGAGATATGTGAAATTAGAAGTGAAGATTTCTAATTTTGCATCACTGAATTTGGTGGCAGTTTTACCATCAATTTAGATGAGTTGTTTGGAAAGAATTAGGACTCTCCAATGTTAAACTCATTTCTTCTGGAGTTGACAAGCTGAGATTTTGTGGGGTTTTTTTCCCCCATTCATTTGTTTTCATCTAACTTTTGGAAACACACAAAAAATAAAGGTCAGAAACCTGAACACAGGACTCAATCTAAACTTCAGCGACATTAAGTTTTGATGCTGTTATTCAAAGGGCAATCATGGCTATTACATTTAATCCATAAGAGAGATTCACATCTGAAGTGTTGCAAAATGCAATTAGAGAATTGCACTCCCTCTTCAGTGCATGCACTCCGTTTGCTGTAGTATTTAGGGCTTTGAAGTAAAATATATGTATAAAAATATAAAAGTTTTATATTTATATTTTTATCAAACATAAATAGATAAAATATGTGCATATGATTCTGATCCTCAGCGACTCAAAGGAAATGGGTGTAAATGGGAGTTCTCAAACAAGGCTGAGCATTGCCTCCCTGGAAAAAGACACTTTGGGTGAATGTACACAAAGGATGAAACTGAACTAGGGACTGCCAAGTCTGCTCCCCTAATGTTTTGAACTTCCATATCTGTTGTAAAAGCCTGACCAAGACACACTGAGAAACACCTCTGTGAGCTTGGGCACCACAGGCTACAGGAGACACTTTCCACGGGATCTTTCCCTTCTCAGATCCAGCATAGGGAGACATTGCTAATCTCAAATCTGAGCCAGGGTGCTCATCATTCTCAATTTCAAATGATTTCCACGAGACACATCATGATCAACACCTCGGCAAATCAATTCTGTGAGTGCTATCACTGCAACCAGCCCATGGATAAAGGCTGCTCTCATGGCTAAGGCAGGTGGAAATCAGATTTTATAGCATCTGACTACAGGTAAAATATCTGTTGGTAACTGAACTGGTTCACAGATAAATTTTTTCTTTTCAGTTTGTGCTTACTACTCCAGGTACCATCAGTACCCAATGTATTTTGGGAACAAAATTTCATTAATGCAGTTGAAATGCCACTGAGTTGATGTCATTTGTGTGGTTGGCAAAATGAGGAACGTGCTGAACAGATTCTAGAACAAAGGAGAGGAAAATAAATGTGTGTGTATATATATAGACACACATTTGTAATCTCAGATTGGTCGTTATTTTGTTCTCTGTCTGTCTACTGCTCAAATAGTTGTGTTCAGGAAGCTCTGAAGTGAGCCACCTTTTCTATGGCAACAACACTAAGAAAAATGTTGAGTTTCCATGATCTAATTTAATTCTATTGATGTGATCTTATGGTAGCAATGATGCTTAAAATGTTCCAAGCTCAAATTGCCACAGCATTTGCCTCCCACTGAAAGACTTTAGGTTTTATTATTTTATACTCATAGATGAAAGCCTCTTATGATACCACTTTAGTGTATACTACAAGCATACAATTGTATTAATAGTAGGTCAGGCTTTAATAATATCCAATGGAAAAGGAATACTTCTGAGATAAAGGTATGGGGATTTATAAAAATATCTACATGAGCAGATGTTTTCTGTCACAAAATATGCACAATCATCACTTAGAAATACAAAGCTCCGAGAAATTATAGGACATGTTCACATCCCTTCTTGTCCATAACCTCAGAGATCAGTATTTCTCTCCCTTTAACATCCCTCAGATTCTGGAAATCAAATCACCTGTGTGTACCAAGAGTCAAGTGGGTGGGTTCCAGGCCCTGATTTTCAATAAATATCTGAAAAAATGCCAGCTAAAGTCTGTGGGAATGGTATTCCTAAGCAAAGATTTACAAAGATGAAATCTGCAACTATAAGAGAGGAAATAGAAAGAAAATTCAAGAGCTTCAGGGGCAAGCAGACCTAAATTCATGTCCATGGCTGACTGTGAGTTCTCACTTGAAATGGTTCTACATCCTGAAGACGGGAGAAAGGTATTTTTTTCAGAGAAGACAATGCATCGTATGTTAACAGTGGTGCAAATGTGCCCAGGGATTGATAACATTGATTTGACAAAGGTGCAACTTTATCGGAAAAAACCTGGAAGATCACAAATGATAAAAATTCAAAAGATAAAAAAATTTACCCAAAAGAAGTGAATTTAAATCTTATTATGGGGCTACTTCTCCCTTTACAACACTTTTTTGGACCTCAGGAGCTGATGGGAATGACTAAATAGCATTCAAAAAACTACTGAGAGACTTCATCCAAGGAGGATTCTACCTCACAGAGATTAAAACTTCTGGTTTATTTTTAAGGAGAGGCATAAAAGGAGTAGCTGTCATATGCAGCAGTATTTCTTATTAAAACCAGTTGCATTTGTTAAACAGGCGCAAGGAGTGTTATTGATTTTTTAATATTGAAGAAAATGTCCAAAGTTAGCTTCTTGGCTAGCAGCCTGCCCAGTTAACAAATTGCTCACCTGGATAATTTAAGAACCAACTTACATGAAATGCTTCAATCTCCAAGGACACTGAAGGCTCTCAGCTTCCTAGGCAAGGAAATCCAAGTCCTCCAGAGCCAGGATGCAAGTTCGAAAAAAGAAGGGAGTTAACAAACAGCTTAGGAGAAAGCTGTGATCGTTCTGTAAGCAGTGAGGTGGAACAATAATGCTTAAAGGATGAAAATATCATGGAATAATCACTTCCCTTCCTAGGGTTCTTCTGGCACAACCATCCCTACAGTTAAGCTAGGAGATAACACCACAGAGAGCTTCTGGGTTCTGATGGTATCAGATTTTATGGGTGTGAAATTTGCTAATTTCACGGGTATGCCAAACACTAACTTCTTCCACAAGATTCATCATCTTCTTTAAGACAGGTAAAATGTACACGAGAGTAATTTTCCACTCTCCTGAGTTTATCTTTTACTTCTATATACTGAAAAGCCTATTGTGAAGCCTCTACTTGTTCACAGCAGTCTAGTATGGAACACAGAGGTGGAATGGAATATCACCCACCCAAGAGCGCTGCATATTTCTCCTTATCCTTGTTGCAGAGAAACTCTTGAAGAATCTCCAAAAGAGGATGAGTGAAGTTAAGAGGATTCTTTATCTATAGCTTTGGTAGTTATCAGCTCTATTCTTTAATCTAAACTGAAGCGAGCAGCTGTTAACTCCCCTCGCGTTAAGCGCTAACTCGTTACATTTGAGACAATAAACAGTTGTCGCTATTCGCGTTCTTGCAGGCAGCACCTCCCAAAAAACACCTGTCCGCGACACCCAGCGCCACAGCAGCGAGCCGCCCGTGGGCTCAGCTTGGCGTTCAGAGGTGTCAGCCTTTATAAAAGTTGTATGAGCCTTTCTCCTCCTTTCAGAGGAAAAGAGACAGACTCGTTTGCGTGAAAAGGGAGCGTGTGTTTGTGCCTGTCTGAGAGGGAGGAGGGCGAGGGTACACTTTGATACCTGTTGGCAACGCGAGCGGGTTTGTGCAGCGCCGTTAAAAGCCAGCTTGGATTGATTCCACTCTATTTAGTGTGCCACTAAACGCAAACTGCTTGAATTGAGACAAATTCAAGACGTGACCGAACGGCAATGAACCGCAAAGGAATTCCTGCCTGCGTTAAGTAGTGTCACCTTCATGGCGGTAGGCAGAGTCTAAATAAGGATTTGAATTAATCGCTTTTCTATTACCCACCTAGTCGCTGCCACAGGCTCCTGTGCTGAAGCCTTGCAGTCCTGCCAGCCCAGCCCGGCGCTGGTGCTGCCGAGCAGGGATGCTGCTGTCTGGCGGCTCGGGGCTCCCGACTGGGATGCTGCTCCCCAGCAGACGCTGGCGCCAAGCAGAACAGAAGGATGTGTTCCTCCTCTGCCTTCCTCCTCTGCCTTCCTCAAAGAGAACACGAAGCTTTTAGTGGCACAGCAGCTTCAGGGGGCTGCGTTTGTGCTCTGGGAGCCTCGGCAGAGCGGCAGAGAACGAGCGGCTGGGGGTTAAGGGGCTTTCTCCCTCTCCCAAGTTTCAGCTGGGTGCATCCTCTGTTTAGTCAGCCAAAGGATGGAAAGGAAAACAACTTGTGGGACAGGAATGACTCCTGGCTAGTTATGGCTACAGATTCATTCCCATCCCAGCTTTCAAGAAGAGCAGTATTTCTGGGATGCTTTCCTCTCTCAAAGTAGGAAAGGAAGCTATGAAGCCATTCCTATTTATTTACTTAGGGGGTGCAAAGCTTTGCGGGAGGGAAGGTGATAATAAATCGGGGGGATTTCCCCCCCCCCCAAGGTTCTTCCAGCCTCCTCCTCCTCCTCATTTACATATCTGGCTGGTGGGTGATCTTTATTCTCAGCACGAAAACTGCAATCTATTTCAATGCATGAATGCAGCCCTGCATCTATTCAACACAGTGAAATAGCCCAGAGACTTATTGTACTAAATAAGAAAACAAGGAGAAGAAACGGGCTCGCCAGCCTTGGAAGCAACCCTCTGTGATCCAAAGTCCTCCTGATTCTTTACAGGAGGGTTGTAGAAGGGAAAGAAAAATAAATCTCACCAAAAAAAAACACCAGCGAGAGGGAACACAAATACAATTACCACCACTTCTTCTCCTGAGAGAATAATAATGATAATAAAAAAAACTAACAAGCATCCCACGACATTTTCATTATCGGCAATTTGAAAACATCCGACTTAATGAGGCACCCCAACCTGGTCTCATACCGCACCTAGGGACGAGGAAGGCGCTCGCCCAGCGCACCTTGCACGCACACAGAGCCCGAGTCAGGCAGAAACCCACAGGGCGAGAGCCCTCTGCCAGCCAGCCACAAATTGTCTGAATAAAATGACTACTCACTCTTTCAAGGAGCAAGGGAGCCTCTCGCCCACAGCCACTTCATGCACGGATTGAAAGGGTGAGGTAAAAAAACATCAGCCAGTCCCTGGAAACAGGCAGGGTGCTCCAGATTTTCTTCTCATGCTTTCCGAGGCTGCCGATGCTGGCGGAGCCGCTGGTTGCTGGGCTTCCCGGGTCTCTGTGCCTGCATGCTGGAGTGCAGTTAGTAATTTCTCCCTTCGCACAAGCCAGCGGCAGCCGCACGTCTCCAGGAAAGCAGGGATATTCAAAATAAATCCGCTAATTCCGGGGCTGAGCGCGCTACCGTGCCTGCCTGCCTGCCAAACGGAACTGTGAAGCGATGTGGAAAAGTGAGCCGGGAGCCTCCCCTGACAGCTCTTATTGGGCTGATCTCGGAGGCAGGTCTAGCGCTGGGAAATTCGTGTAAGCACTTTGGGGTGGTGGTTTTCCCCCTCCCTCCGCTGCCCGCCTTCCCCCCGGCAGGCACACAACTTTTCCAGGGGCGGCGGCGCCGCTCGCTCCCCGCGGTGCTGCCGGGGCATCTCCTCCGGCCGAGGGACCGAGGGATGGAGGGAGGGATGCGGGCTGGAGGGAGGCGGGCGGGGGTGGGCACCGGGCGGACCCGGGGCCACCGGGGACGCGCCCGCCGGGGCTGGGACGTGCCCGGAGCGTGGGCGAGGAGGAGCCCCCTCCGTCCTGCCCCCGTCCTTTGGGGGGGATGCCCGCCGGGAGAGGGATGCGGGCTGGATGCGGCAGCGCCCCGAGGGGCCGCGGGCACAGCCGCTCGTCTCCGTGCGACAGCGCTGCGGGCGGGCGTCCCGGGGACACGAAGGGCATCCTCTAAAAACGCTTTTCCCAACACGCCCCGGGCAGCTGCCGGCGGTTCGAGGCTCTCCGCAGCCTCGGGCGCTGCGCGGAGCGGCCCCAGAGCAGCGCCGGGCGAGCTGCGGGCGGCGGGGGCTGGATGAAGGCAGCACCGAGCAGTAAGTCCTTGACCCTCGCCCCGTCCCCAAATCCTCCTTGTGACCGACAGCGCCGGGCTCCTGCACGGCCCCGGCTGCTGCAGCGCTGGGTGCAGGCTCAGGGAGCGCTCGGGGCATCCTCACCTGCCTTTGGCTTTAGGGGTCCCGTCCCATCCGAGGCAGACGAAGAGGACAGGCCACTGCCAGCCCCTGCCCACCTTCCTCACGCATTGAGCTTTTCTCCTTTTCATGTTGCATGGGTTATCTGTTAGCAGATTAAATGCATTATTTTTAATACTGCCTCGTAGCTCTGAATCCTCCCCGAGTCTGATGTTTGCCAAAAGGGAAGGGGGAAGAGCTCAAGGTGTAGACGTGGTCAGGTACAGGCAGGGACTCTTAAAATGGAGGGCTGGTTCCACACTGAACTAGTGCTGTCGAGGAAGTTTAATTGCACTCAATTCTTTCCTTCTCCAACTCTCCTTGATCAGTAGGATGTTGTGGTTGAAATGAACACGCTGTGTGTGGTTCTACATTAATGAAGCAGGTTCATTGCTCAACTTTATTTTTAAAGGGCTGGTCATCTGAACCACCTTCAGAGCACCTGAAAACTTCTCCACCTTAAGCAAAAGATAAGATGACTACTCTGTTGAAGATCTACCTAGGATTACAGAAAGTGGATCCTAATATTCTGCTGTATAGTAAGGATACTGTATAATTTAGTTCCATGATCATTAATTTCATTTTCCATGCTGATCCTATGAGTGCATGCACATTTGTAAGTGCATGAGACCCTCCATGTGTAGCTCTTACCTGCTTGGCTTTATCTTAACTAAATGCAAGCTATTGCAGATAACAGGTGCATTTCTTCTTGCACAAATCCTCCTACTGAAAAGTCTCAGATTCATGGGAATGTAGAAAAATGCACCCAGAATGTGCCAGTTTTCAAGGTCAATGAAGAAACATCTATCACTTTGTTTCCCTCAGCCCAAGTGCTTACTTTCTGAGCTGTGAGCCTGGGAGGATTCCTTGGAGGAGGATGGATATAAAAATACACAATACTTGAAGCAGGCAGAGAGCCTTGAGGGAAATACAAAACATTTGGTAGTGCAATAGATAAGATCAGAAATGTGGTTTCCTTTTACCTGGGGTTCTGCTGAGGCAAAGAGTACTTTTCTCCCCCATCAATTCCACCAACTGAACAACACAGTGAAAATACAGATCTTGTAACAAGGAAAGCATGAGAATGCTCAACCTAGCTTTACTCCTGGGAATTAATGCCAGTTTTCAAACTTTTTTTAGGTTTCAGTAAGAGTGGTTGCACACCTGGTTTTAATTTTTATTAAAAGCACCTGATGGAAGCAGCCAAGAATAAAAGTTCTTCTTAATAAGAACCCTCGTGTCCTTGCTTTAAATAGGCAGCACAGTTGTGTGTGGGAAGAAAGCTAATGGTAGAGGTTGTACCTCCAAGAGCAGCTTGAAAGTTTAGTTCTTTGTTTTGATTTTCACCTTTGACTTGTGCCATTTGTTCTACGTGACCTTTCTTGCAATTGGAAATTACCAGGGCAAAAGCTGTGCTCTTTCATCTTCAGGTTGTAGGAGAGGATGGTAAGTGTCTTGTTAAAATGGATTATGCCATCCATGGATTCCCCTGCTGGAAAGCCTTTCAGATGATGGAGTAAATCTTGACAGGAAGAAGTGTATAGATTAAAATTAATGTAAAGATAAGCTTGGAATAGCAACAGAACATTTGCAGCTTTCTGCATCCTATCCAGATGAAATGATTTAATGATATTTATCATCGTGAGATATAGCTATATATATATATATATACACTGTACTGCACAACACTGATGAATATGCTGGCTAGAAATTTTCGTCTTAAATAAATATTATAAAGAAGATTATTCCTCTATCTTCTAAACGGTCATTTAATTTTTTAAGCAAAAAGCAGCTCTGACTCCAGTTGCAATGAGATGAAGATTTTTAGTTTAATGACTGTACTGAAGAAAGGAGTCATCTGTAAAATGCATATGATTGAATCCCACCCTGGATCAAACAGGAATGCAATTTTTCATATTAAATTTGAGGATCAGGGAAAAAAAAGAACAAAGCAGAATATTTACAAAATGTATTGGCTTGTGGTATGGGTTGATTATCTGTTTTGTTATTTTGGGGTTATTTTTCATGTCGGTTTTGTGGTATTTTTTGGTTACTTTTTTAGTTTGGTTGGGGTTTTTGGGGGTTGTTTATTTTCTTTTAGGTAGGTTTTAGTTTCTTGGGGTTGTTTTTGTTTGGTTTTTTGACTGGTTGTGACTAAGAATTGCGAAAAAAATTAACCTCAGCTTGGAAGAGAAGAAAACTGGGAGAGTTTCTTCTATGTTGCTTTGCTTTTATGAGTAAGAAGGATTAAAACCCCAATGTGACTTTCCATGCATGTACAGCCAGGAAGTATCTAAAATATGTGGCATAATGGAATTCCACCATCTTTTCTCACTGTCATGTTTTTATGAAAACAGTTGTTGATTATCATTTAATTCTTCGTTCCTCAGCAGTGCAATCAACTGTTTCCTGAAGACAGAGTTTACACCTTACTGCTTAAAAATATTCAGTAGAAGTGGCTTGAAATGAGCTCTTCAGGGGCAGCTCAGCCACAGCACAACCTTGCCAGGGTTACTGCTGGAGTGAGTGTTTGGAGTCATCTTATTTAAATAACAATGCCAAAGTCTGGACTTGAGAGGGGGAAAGAAACTACTGTGCAAATGCCTCATGTTCACATTTTATTCCATCATCACCTACCAGTGAGATATTTCCCTCAAAGCATCAGTAGCTGATTTCTGGTTTTAATATGTAAAATGGGGCCTGATCCAAAATTACATGCAATTAATGAATCCAGAGTGAATTGCTTGATCAAGATAAATGACTTTACTGCAAGCTACTTTTGCTTACAGGGATTGCCACTGAAATGCCACTCCAAAGTAATAAGAAATTAATAGCTGACTTGAAAGTTACTAAAGCAAGTTTATGGACTAGTGACGTTATGTGCCATTATTAAATTAAAGCTTTAAAAACATTAAATGCTGTTTTCTTAAGCAATAACCACTCTCCATCATTGGCACCTTTTGCTCAAATTACATGAGGGATTATCCCTTAATTTAATTTGTTTTCTATGCTGGAATTGGCATTCCATAAAATAAGAAGAAACAAGGTTTAAGTCCAGAAGATTTCTGAATAAAATATGCACTTTTATCAGCTCCCTGTGCCAGCACACAGACATAATTACCTTTAGAACATAGGTTCTTATCACTGTCTTGCAACCTTTAAAACCGGCTTGCATACACTTATCACAAGTTGGTTATCAGGAAAAATAATGATCTCCTGTGTTTGGGAAGTCACTGAAGACATCTGTAACTTGAAAAAAAAAAATCCATTATATAATGCTTACAAGTGATCCTATAGATTAAAACAAGGGCAATGATACAAGCAGCCTGTTAGATAAAGGTACAGGGCTGGGGTAGGTTTGGTTTCAATTTTTTCCCCTCTGAAAGAAATTCATGTTTACATTTTAACAGGCAAGGTTAGAAACCCTGAGAGACTTAAGAGATGGATTTGCAAAGGAATGCCAGATTCCTTCAGAGATCACACATGGTTGTTAAAATTCAATATCCAACACTGGAACAGAAAGCTTGGAAAGCCCCACTGAAGAAAGAGCAGCAGCAGCCATAAGTGACAGAAGTGATTCTCAACCACCCAAAAATCTTTGCTTTTGAGTCGGGGCCTTCTGAGAACAGCATCTATTCCAACTCCATTCCCTTGTTACTTGAGATGTGAGGAGAGACAGATGCATTGATTTCGGAAGTTACTCTTGCTTTGGCTGGACAAACACATTCCTACAACCATTCAAATGCCTCCTCCAGCCCAAGGAAAAGTCTGTTCTGTCAGACAGAAACAAAAGTTTAACCCAGCAGCAGGGTTTGTGGGCCCTTAGCACATCCTTTCCCATCCTCAACACTTCATTTAGTGCTATAAAACACAACTGGCCCTGAGCCACTTCCACTCTCTGGAGATTATAAAATATAACCCCCCAACTACTAATTTGTGTACCTTTTGCACCAATGATATTAGGGAGTGCATAAAAATAACAATGCATTATCAGGTTTTATTATTCCTCGGGCTCTGTTTGCAATTTTGACTAGTTGCTGTCAGGTTGGCTATTAGAAAAGCAATTATTCCTTTTATACATCAAACACTAGGAGAAAGACAAAAGAAAATTATATCCAGCAAGGCATTCAACCATTTTTAAATTTTTTTTTTTTTTTTGTACGTTAATGTACCAAAGGATACAAGTTGTACAGGATGCAATTTGGGAAGTTAATCTTTCGCTGTGGGTTTTCACTCTGCCTTGTGAGCGTCAGGAACTGGATCAGTCACAGGAGCTGTGCAAATATTGTTTGCTCTACCTCAAGTGCCCTCTAGTGTGCAGTAATTAAGCAGGTTAAAATAATTTTTTCTCCTTTTTTTTCCTAACAGCTACTCTCCTAAATCCCAAAGTAATATGTAACACTGCTTTTCTTTGAGAGGAAAGAGAAATTCAACGTTCACTGCATTGTGTGGCTATAAATGAATTACCTCCTCCATGCAAAAATCAAATCACCCCCGTTGCTGTCAGAATTTTTATTCTCAGAGGTATAAGTTAAATAAAGCCCAATAATTCTTTTGGGCATTGTGCAAATGTCAAAGTACAAACAGTTTTTGGTGTTATCAGAACCAAAATGACAGTTTTCTCTCTGCAAAAGGAAATTACCATATTCATCAACAAAACATGACCCAAGACCAAGATTAACAACAAACCCCCTAATTATGCTTCTAGGTTCTTTTAAAAGTACTCTTTGTCTACAGTTTAGAAAACAGGCAAGTCTACATGAATATAAATCAAACCGTGACCCGGGCACATGTAATGAGTTCTGTGTGTTCTCATCTGTCCTGGAATGCCTGGAATGTTCTCCCTCAAAATTCTGACATCACCAGGCTGGACAGATCCAGTCGTGTCTGTCAGTGAGAGCAGATTCTGTGCAGCAGCTGCCTGACACCAAAGAACAGTGAGAGGAGGAGAAGTGAGAAGATGTTGGGAGATAAAAGTCTGGAGAGGTAAAATTACCAGCTGCAGCTCCAAGAACAAAGAATGAAAAACTTATGAGGAAGCATATCTGCAAGAGAGAGCTTAACTTATAAATAAGTTTAAATAAAATAAGTTTAACTTATTTAAGCTTATTTCTAAGGGCTTCCCTGCATTTAAAAAGCAGCTTTAACACTTGAGTTCCCCACGTATCTTTCTCCACTGCACAAATGAGTTAATTTTGGGGGGTTTTTATGAAGAGTTTTTCCCCATTTCTCATTTCACTGTTCCCTGACTTCAAAGCTAAGTATTCACTTTCAGGCACAACTTACCATAAAATTCCAAGATAATAGCAAGCCTCAGCACACTCTAAACAAAACAGATTTTTAATGGACTTCTGAAAGCAGAGGTAAGAGGGATGGGTGGATCCAGAAGAGATTAAATGGTTGCCTATAATAGGGATATGCTACACAGGGTGAGAGCATTGAATCTTTTATGAGTTGTAAAATCAGAAGGACTTCCTATAAGTGGAAAGAATCATCATCACTCTCCCTGAGCTGGACTGTGGTGGCAGAGTTGTGGTTTCCAAGTGAGGTGCTGAGAGAAGCCCACAGGATTGTTTCCCGTTTGCTAGCCTGGCTTTGCTGAAGGTTAATTTTTGTACCTTGACTGTTCCTCATGCATTCTGCAGAGAACACACAGTTCTGGTGCAGTTTAGCATCCATAGGAGGCAAACAGGACAGAGCAAAGCACCACCCTTTGCCAATACATGGTTTTCTAACACATAATGCCCAATTTTAGCAGCCACACTGCACCCAGGCACCACGCTGCCAGTAGCACAACAAGAGTTATTCCAGAAACAATGCTGGAATAGATGCTCTGATAATTTAGAGCCAAAGTACATCAGAGTTAGACAGGTCTTGGCAAATAAACTGCCTTCATTTCCACCAGATTTGAGTAAACTTCCCCAGGTGTGTCCAGCCTTCATCACTGCAGGGATAAGAGTGAACTGCTCTCACAGCAGCAGCAAATACACCTGCTCTGGGCATCAGGAGAGCAGCAGGAAAGGGAAAAGCCAGGCAAGCGCAGCTTCTTGCTGTAAAATGGATACCTTAAAACTCTGTCCTGAAGATAATAAATCCCTTAAGTTTAGCCCAGCTCTTCATGAAGTGCCTTCCTTAGCTGGAGGAGGAGTAGCAGATCTCAAGTCCGTGCAAGGTGACAATTGCAGCAGGGAAGAAATCCAAGGGGAGCTGTGGTTATTAATAGAAGGGAAAGAAGCACAAGCCCAGATTTCAGCATGGGCCACCTGAAGAAACTCCCTGAAAGGTACTTCTGCACACCTCATAACCTAAATCTAATAGCAACATGTATAATAGCAAAATAACAAAATGTGTAATAGCAACACAAGCTGAAATTTGGCTGCTAGCTCAAATGATATTTGTTTTTCCATTCTGAATGCAGTGACAGATTAGGAGTATATGCTTATTTCAAAGTGCTTTTCTCCAGAGATTTCTGCTTTGTTTCTTTATATAATTAAGAAGGTAAGTCAACATATTGCCCATAAAGTGATTTTTCAGCAGCTGCTGACATCGTAGTTTGGCAGACTGATCTTTAAAAAATATCATAATGTTGTGGTAAAATAAAACATCCATTTCCCCTAAAAATATTTCTGGTGCATATGTAAGAAATACTGCTAATGAAGGAGAATATCAATCAGTTAACTGCACAGGAGTCCACTTAAGGACTGTCCTTCATAAGGAGCTAAACAGGCAGAGCATATAGAGGGAGGATCATGTTACTCAAAACAACTGGTTTTAATGCCAATAATTTAATGAATTAAATAAATACCTCCTGAAATATATTCTAAATTCATTTACCAATGCTGATAGGTGGGGTTTATTGTCAAATGCAGTAAAAGCAAGTGGATAAGTATCTGAGACTGAGATGATGCAAATGTCCCCCCAGAGGAGACAACATGGAAATGATGTGGCTGATCCAGGGCTTGGTGATTCTCAGCTGCTTTGCAAGCCTTTAAAAGTGAAGGGAGAGCAGTAAAAGGGTGTTTTCTATGGATCACTTGAGTCAGAGAAGCCAACTCTGGAATAACTGGAGGAATAGCAGGGCCTGACTCACTGCTGTGCTAATTTCACTAATTTCAGTTTAACACCAGAGTAACACTATGGCAAAACGTGACCTATATTTTTATTTAAATTAAAATCTCTAATATTCATCAAATATTTATAAGAATATATAACAAATAATTGTGGCAAACATTGCATAATAAAAATGAAAGGGAAATTAACCTTGTGAATTTTTAAACTGAAGAACAAAGACCATTACATTAATAAGACTTAATTATATCATTAAATATTTAAAATTATGTCCTCTAATAAATGTTTTTATTTAATGTATTTCTTTTTTATCTATTACATTAGTAAAATGCCTTTAAGATACAGGAAAAAAAAAAAAAAAAGAAGGGTTTTTTTTTCTTTTTTTTTAAAGCCATGCAAATACAGAGAAAGTGAGAAAGGAGCCATGTTACCTCTTCAACTCAAGGTCAGCTCTCAGGAGAGAACAATCTGCACTTCCACTAGAGTCAGCTCCCTACTTGGATGGGCTGGTGAGGGGCTGTGTCTTTGCTAAGCATTTTTCTTCAATTATTCTCTCCTTTTTTAGGTCTAGCTTGACTCTCTCTGTGCTGATGAACTTGAGCTAATCCAGCACAAATAAACATGTCCATGTCTGTAGCATTCTATTGAGCATCTAACCCATCCCTGACAGGACACAGGGGTGAAAGCAGCACTTGGGAACTCCCAGGGAATCCTCAGGAAATCCACACCTTGCAAGAACAGAAAGGGTCAGTTTGATAGCAAAGGACTGGGGGGTACAAGGGGTACAATCCCCCCATCATTCCTCTGGAGATGTCACAGATTCTTTTCTCAGCATTAATTCAGCTCACCTCATCTCTCTAGATTTTTCTAACAATTCTACAAACAGTTAAAGAAGAGTTACAGCAAAAGGCTCCTGAATCAACCCAAATTCAGCCTCCTACCAGAGGTACTCCTACAAGAAAGAAATTTCTTTTTTGAGCACACCTCCAAAACTTTTAATGCTCCACTCTAGTTATGGCATTTCAAAGCAGCCTTTCTGTTTCTTCAGTGTCTTCCAGTCAGCCTTTCTGCCTTGGCTGTGCACACAAACCCCACAGCCAGGGAGTCTGCCTGTCTCAGCTTTCCCCTGAAAAGCCAGGTTTTGCATGCACTCACAGAAATGCTGATTAAAATCAAATGGCAAACAGTGACAAATCAAATCTAACTCATCAGCATTTCAGATTTATCAGAGGCTACAGTTTAATGATGCTTTAGTGGAAATTCTCTTCACTTGCAAGCACACCAAATTCTGAGGCCCTCTCTGTTTAGTTACTGTGCTTTTTGTAGTTAAACCATTCTTTCTGTTTACCACGGTAATACTCTGATCTAATTCCCACAAGTTTTTGTTTATTTTTGTAATATTCTTCTGACTTCTGTAGATTGTGTGTTTTGTTGCTATGATTGTCTTCCTGCTGTCCCTCAGCATTTCCCTCCCCTGTATCCATCATCACCCATCCTGTAATTACAGAAATGTTATTTTTTGATAGACAGATGCATAGATTGCTGGCAGGAGCAGTGTTATTATGCAGTCCAAATACTGTGCAGAATATTAAAGAATCATACGAATCAAATCTCAGTGAAAGAATAATCTTGTGAATTTTCAAAAAGTTTGAACTAAGTCTGGTTTGCTTGTTTATATATGGGATAACTCAGCTCAAACTAGGTAACATTTATTTACATATGGCAGCTAGGGCTGCACAGGAGATAGAGTCTTCTTATTAACACTCCTGATGCTGCAAACATAAACAGGGATAAACACATATTCCATTACCTGTAGCTGCCACTCACATTGCCACAGTATTCTTTTCTTTTCACTGCACAAGTGAAACAATGCTACAAAGCAAACAAGCACTGAGCTTTCACTTCAGTACCTGCCTAATAATGTCATACTTTATTTCCAGGAGATTGTTTATTTGGAAAAGTTACCAAAAATAAACAAACAAACAAACAAGCAGCAGTGTCATATCCTATCACTTCACTTAACTAAGGCTCAAGAGGCTGTAGAAATAACATGAGAGCTTCCACTAGTGTTATGTTTTACTGTACTTTAAAGTTTCCACAAACAAGGCACCTGTTTCTGCCTGGCAAGGTACAGAATAGTGAAAAGTGACACTATGCTCACAAATAAAAAGCTTAATCTGCAGAACAAATGAGGAATAAAATACAACCGTGGGTCCAAATGGCTCACCATTGAAATGTGGAGTAAAGTAGTCTGCCTAGGCACAGTACAGCCCAGCAGGGTGAAGGGAATGTGGAAAATTCTGTGGCAAGCACTTCCAGCAGTGTCCCCACCAAGCTTTCACCTGGGTGTGCCTCAGGGATCTACCTCAGCACATTCTGCAAGAGCCCCTGCTCTGTTTGTGTGTTTGGGCTGACAGGGAAACATGAAGATGCTGCCAGCAGACAGGAGGAGAGCTGGAACTGAAGCTGAAGAAGAGTTCCCCTGGCAATTCTGCCTTTCCTTTTCACTTCAGGGTGGCTGGGTGACTCCCAGCACCATTCCCAGGCTCTGTTCTCCCAAACCATACCCACGTGCACAGAGGGCTCAGTGTGGCATTTGCAACCCTTCCTTCTGAAATGCTGATGGCTGCTGTCACTGGGACTCAGACAAGCTTCTCATGTCCTTTGCTGAGCCCAGACATGCTTGGCCAGGTTCAGGGCCTTCATTCAAAGCTCTCTGAAAGTGCCTTCACACAGACTTCCAGTCTCCACACCACAGTTCACTGCACACCCTTACCCTGAGCTGTCTCATATATAATTTAAATGTTTAATGTAAAGTAAAGCTAATGTTAACAATACATATTTTTGAAGACTGACAATATAATACTCTATTTCCTAAAGGAATAACTGTAGTGATCCATAAGCAAATAGAAAGCCAAGTAACACTGCCTGAACAGACATAATTTGTGCTCATCCTCTGGAAACCTTAGACTGCATAGATCCCTTCCTCCTTCTCAGCTAGGCAAGGTGGGATTGACTGTGGTTTTCTTTCAGATGAGGTATGAAAAGCTGCAGTGCACTTTGTTCTGCACTGGTATTAATGATACCTTTAGAAGTGGGATGTCTTTGATATCTATTGTGTGCTGCTGACTGATGGCTCTTTCTAGCCTGGAAAGGTACCTTGTCTTAGCAGCTTTGTGTGGGCTGAGAGTGGAGGCCACAAGAATATTTTGAAGTTGAGGAATTTTAAATTAATATAAAATATAGTATCATTATAGCTGAGATAGTAATACAGTTCTAAATTCACCCTCAAACTTTCTTTGTCCATTCAGGAAATTATTAGATATTATCCTGTCTTGATTCTGGATATTCTTTATTGCTGTTCAGTCTCAGAGGCAGTGGATGAGAATCCCCACCAGCAAGAGCAGGGACATCAGAATCACTCTCCTAGTGCACAGTCTCTTGCTGCAAGGCCACACACACACACACACACACACACACACACCCCCACACACACACTCTTCTTCTATAATAAAACACTCAGAAGCAGCAATTCTGGTAATTGTCTGAGTAATATCTTCATTATCAGGAAGCGTTATCTTTCACATACAACAAATGGAGATGGTGCTAACATCAGCACTGAAAATAAGGATTAGAGAAGGGGAACTACTCATCAAAGAGAAGAATAAACTGCAAAGGCTTACTTATGGCACATCTTTTTCTTAACCTGCTGTCTATATTAAGAAAATGTTAAATAAACAACAAGTTGTAAAATGGTATTTTCTTATTTCTTTGACTATACTAGTGATACTTAAAATAATTTTGCATGAGAGAAGACCCACATTCTGCTCCTAGATTTTAATTACGCCATCTGAAGTGAGTAGTGGTTAAGAGCACGAAAGACTGGAGACAGAATGAAAAAGATTGGCTGGGGCAGGAAATCAGATGGTTGTTTGGAAGTGCAGGCTCGGAGCAGCTCGGCTGGTGAGTGATCAATGCAATGTCTGGGAGGAGCTGTTTGCTCTGCAGAGCCACTTCTGCTCCGGCACTGAGCATCAGTCACCTGGGCAGACTCAGCAGGAGAAGGGCTCTGGACTGTTGGCTGCAGTCCTGGGGTCAGGAGCAGCTCCTGAGGTCAGGGCTGACACCAGCAGGGCAGCATGGGGAACAATCGGGGCTGCTGCCCACGCCAAACCTGCTCTATGAATAGACAGCCTCATCCTCTAGGCTTGTCAATCTGTCACCCAGAAAAAAATAGAAAGGAAAATTAAAAGGTTATGATGTTATCGTCTCCAAAAATAGGATTTCAGTCATCCTGGAGAAGTGCTGTGCTGGGATATTTTCACTCAGGTTCTGCTGACATCTCCCAGCTGTCACCAGTGCTGAGCCTCCTTTTGGGACTGCTAAAGGTCACGGAGCACCAGGGAGGTGGAGGGAGACCTGCACTTGGGTGACCATAGGAGAATGTTTTCAGGATTAATCTGAAGTAGAAAGAAATGAATCAGTTTGTCTCTGTTTCCCTTTACTGGTGCTGACAACACCCAGCACAGCAGTGCCTTCTGTTCTGCAGCACTGCCTCAAGTCCACCAAAGACCAAAGGTTAGTTCCTAAAAATGGACCTGCTGCCTGAACCAGTAGCCTGGTTTTCTTATATTTCAGAGCTAACATAGAAAACAAAGGATCACAGCATGCAAGAGTAGAACAGACTAGTGGAAAACAGTCTAAAAATAAAAGGAAAACAACCAGTAAAACTCAAACATTACCTTTGAGAATGAAGAGAAACTCGTGAATGCCGCTATCCACTTTACTTGGAAAGACAGAACTCAACTGAGTCCATTGGAAGAAAGCCTTCTGCTCTGAAAGACAAGTGAGAGACTAATTCAGTTCCCAGGGCACAGCAGAGGGTGGCAGGGGTAGGTGTGACCCCTGAGGTGCCACACAACAGCCTGCAAGCTCACAGTGCTCAGCACTTCTGAGGGTCAAGCCTCTGGCACTCTGGCATTTGAGTTTCAGTCTCTCTATAGATTAGGATTGATCTCCCCTGTCTCTGGATGAAAAAATAAACAAACTGTAACCTTGAAATTGTCATCCAAACCTGGAGTCCAGCCAAAAAAGCCGAGACAAAATCCCCTTGAGAAGCAGAACTGCAACCCCAGAGGTCACTGTCGATGCATCTAACAGAAACAGTGGATTTTGGTACTGCAAGGACTTAAGTCATTTCATTTTTATTAAAAAAACTAAAACTGTAATCATATTGTTTTTCCCCCTGAAATGCAGAATTGCATCCATTTCCATTTAAACACAGATACTCGGAAGATACCTTAAATATTCTCTTGGAATTGAACATGCACGTTTGAAAGCAGTTATAAAAGACATCCTCCTTCATGGCCAGAGGATGGTGCTTTACTGCCCTCTCTGTTGTTTTGGAGAATAGAGGGAGTAACCAGCAGCTTCAAAGCTGGAAGGAGGGAACAAAGCATATCCAAACTAGGAATGGCTCCAGTTAATTCTCCAGAAGGAGGGATTGCAAGTGGGAAAGCTTTTATGGTCCACTGCAAAACAAAGGGATTTGTTGTGTTGTTTGGGGAATTTTTTGCTTCAGATAAGGCCATCTTCAAATGAATAAAGAACTGAGGCATGCTGTAGGCTCTGTTTCCACAACAGCCTAAAACTCTGCTTCAGAATCACTGAAAGTGAGGAGAGCAAAGCCCATAGAATGACATTTCAAGTGTTTGTGTTTATATGTAGCTCATGGCAATGCGTGCATCCAATTTCATTACTTTTAATGGGGCAACACCCATCAGGCCCCAAGCAAACGTGCAGCTGCACAGAAAAATGCATCCTCAGTTCCCAGTGGTTACCCAAATCTGTTACTCCAGACATTTGAACTTTGTTCCTGCAGAATATCAGTCTAAAAAGAACAACAGAAAACCCAACATGAAAAACTTCCCCCAAAACACCCCAGGAAAGCACATGGGAAACCACACAATAGTACACATTATGTATAAAATAGCTGCAAAAAGCAAAGGAGGAGGCCCTCAAAGATTCAGCACCATATAAATAGGAATAAAGAGAGGCAAGTGTTTTGAAGGGAGGTGGAGGGAATGCGATTGCTCTGTCACTGACTGTGTTGGTTACACTGTGCACCTACCAAGAATGCATTTTATTATCTAATATTTATCACTTTTGACGGTCACAGGTGTTCCCACTTCAAAAAGATTTTAGCAAATGCCCCTAACTGTGTGACATCTGGATACTGTCATCACTGTAACAAGAGGTAACTTTTGCCACTAGGCTCTGCTCTGGCAGATGTGGTTTTAGTGCCACTGTTCATTTCCTTCCCTGTTAAAATGCAAAACATTAGCTTTTACTTACAAACACACATTGCTTGCTCTATTCTACAACTTGAAGTCAGATCCTTTTATACACTTAGTCCACCAAAAAAACCATTAAATAGAAAAAATGTTACACTTGCTAGGATCCTGTGTCAGATTCTTGAGTTATATAAATTAAAGACCATGAAATTATTACAATCATGGAATCCCTGCCCACCCTCCCAGGGAGGAATTCCTTCCCAATTGCCAACCTGACTGTCGTGGTTTGAACGCCAGGTGTCTGCTAAGGAAGGCAGAAACCTCCCTTGGAATGGAGAATTTAAATCCCCTGCCTCACAATTATTATAACTTTACATTTAAGGGGCTCTCAGGCAAAGATATGGGAACAGGAATAACAGTTCTTTATTAGGGGAACTAAAATAAACAATAAAACAAAAACACATGCAGTAAGACAAACAAACAAACAAACAAACAACCCCAGTGCCAGAGTCAGGATCCCAGCTGTCCCCCTGTGGGTCAGGGTGTTGGTGGCAGTGCCATCCCATGGTGGCTGCAGTCCCAGTGGCAGATGTGGCTCTGCTGAAGTGATGCTCCTGCAGAAAAGTGGAGTTTGTCACTGAAGGTCCAGTGGGGAGAGATGGGCCTGGTCTGCCTCTGAGAATCCAGTGCAAAGGCTGCCTTGGTGTTCCAACTCCCAGATTTGTATCCAGGTAGGAATCCTTGGCTCCTGCCCCTGGCTGGAGCATTTCCCAGTGGGATGATGGAATTCTCTCAGTGACACTCACTGGCCCATCAGCAGAAGATCTCTGCCTGGAGGGAGGCTGGGCTGTGGAAGAGATCAGAAAACTGACCCAGCAGGTTTATTGACAGTTGGCCATGGACAGACAATTCCAGCACCCCACACACCCCAGTTTGATCAGATGGTGATAGAATACACAGTTTGGGTGACATTTTGAACTGCATCCCATGACACTGACCCTGCCCTCTGGCAGTGGGAATCCATTCCCCCTTGTCCTGTCACTCCATCCCTTGTAAATAGTCTCTCTCCATTTTTCTTGTATGTTTTTCAGGGCCTACAATTAAGAAATCACCTCTTCTCCAGGACGAATTGACACTTTTTGTTAAATATTTTTAGCGTGTTCTTCATGTTGTAAAGAATATATAATAACAAAAAAATTAAAAAACAAACAAACAAACAAAACACACACACACAGAGGAAGGAAATGGAAAGTTTTCTGTAAACCTGCAGAGGGAAAAAGCTGCTTTGCAGTAAGGTGCTAAGCTTAAAACATTTTTTATGATGTATTTTTCACAAAAGCCTTCAAAAAATTAAGATCTTTGGAAACCTTTTGTTCTCAGAACCCCATATGTAGCTGACTGAAATTAACCTATTGGTAAATGGCACAGATTATAAGTTCCGTTCATCTGCTGTGGCACTGGCAGGGCCAGGGGAGCCATGCCCTGGGGGCCAAGTGTCTTTTTATCTCTTGCAAAAGAAGACAAAACTACACAAACAGAATCTAAAAACCTATAGCAAAAAAACCAATTATCTGTGCTGGATGGCTGGGAACAGTGCTGTGAGTTACTATCAATTGCAGAAAAAGACAAGAGAATCAACAAGTTGATGATTGGTGCCACCCACCACAGATCTCAACAGTCCAGCTCGGGTAAAGAACAAGAGTATTTTGAATGCAGAGAAAAATAATGGGGCATTTAATGAAGCAAAATACTACAGTTTGTCTAACACTGAAGATGGACATGGACATGCACAGAGACATTTTCTGAAAGTGTGAGCATCTAGAATGCAAAGAAATACTAGAGGTCCAAGGAAATTCCAGTTTTGTGCAGTGTATTAATACCAATCTGTGTCAGCTTAGACAACCTGCAGTGACACAGATAGAAATTCCATTCTCTGATCTGAGGGGTTTTTTGCATATTAAATGATATAAAGCATTCTACACCTATGCCCAATTCTGCAGGAAATTAAAGCCTATGATTATGACTTGTCTAACAGCATCAATGTAATAAATTAAAGGCTTTGAATAATGGCCAGCAGGCTTCTCAGCCATATTTCAAACTTTTAGAAAATAATCCATTTTTGGCAGATCATCTGACAAGTTCACAACTTTAGATCAAGGCTTATATTATGTGTCATCAGTATTCTTTTGTTCATCTCATACCTATCAATTTTTGTTCATCAAAACCCAGGGCTGTTTAAAACGTGGAAGAAATTTGGCATGTTATGTGGGTCATTTATGGAAATCAAGAACATGATTTAACATTAATATACATAAAAATGACTAGAAATTATGCACCACAAATCCAGATCAGTTTGTGGCTTTTTAAACTCCATTGTATAATACAAAGCATTTTCTCTGTGAGGGACAGAAAAATTCAGGTGGAAGAAAAATAATTACCAGATAGAAATCTTAGCTTAGTTGAAGCTATGTCATATATTAATATTATTCTCAACACAGCAGGACATTAGTAAATAAGACTTACATCTCTGAATGTTAATTTTGAAAAGGAAAAACTAGCACCTCTCCTTCAAATTCAAACTAACTCCCATGGGTTTGTGAATTCAGGTAAAATTTACTGCAGAGCTATAGCACCACCACATATGGCATGATCCTTGCTTTTTTAAAGGAGGAAGCAAAGAATAGGTATTGCATTGAATGAAAAGAAAAGCAAACACCAGAGACAGTTGCTTTCATTATCTGTGAACAGCTGGAAAGAAGACATTTGGAAAATAAATGTCTTCCACTGGAATTAGAATCACAGAATCCCAGAATGGTTTGGAAGAGACCTTAAAGCTCATCTCATTCTATCCCTGGGCAGGGACCCCTCCCACTGTGCCAGGCTGCTCCCAGCCCCAATGTCCAGCCTGGCCTTGGGCACTCCAGGGATCCAGGGGCAGCCCCAGCTGCTCTGGGCACCCTGTGCCAGGGCCTGCCCACCCTGCCAGGGAACAATTTCTGCACAACGTCCCAGCCAGCCCTGCTCTCTTCTCCTCAGGGCTGCTGTCAATCACTTCTCTACCCCACCTGTGCCTTTGATATTTGCTACAGAAAGTATCAGAGTTTCCTAATTTTGTGATCCAGGTGGCTCTAGACTGGAGTGAGAACAGAGGCCAGCCTGTGAAAAGAATGCAGAACGAGAGCCCAGGGCTGACTGCCTGACACAGTGTGGAGTAGCCAGGATATTCCTAATCCTTAGGGTTTAGTGCTGTCTTGTCTTCTGCCACTGATTTATCACAACTATTTTTGAAGAGATTTTATTCCATGGCTAAAGAGCAAGTACTTATGTGCAACAATGAACCAGCACAAACTGAGCACAAATTACAGGTTCCTCCCAGCCCACAGTCAGGTGAGATTTCTGCACTTATGAAGTTTTTTGAAGCTAAGAGAGTTGAACTTGGACACAAGAATTGGACACTAGATTCCTGGAATATCAAACTAGGCTTAGCATTCATTCAAATGTTTCCTCATTGCATCCTTTCAAAACCCCAGCTAATTTGTCCCCTTGATTTTCTTATTTCTGCCTTTGTATTTGGCTCTCTGGAGCACTAAAAAGCTTTGAGTAGAGATGGGGGTTGACCCAAACCACAAAAAATATATCAATCCATGAACTCAATATATTCAGGAGAGTGTTTTAGTCCTGTGTTTCTTCCAGGCTTCCACAGCACATCCATCTCCTACAGCCACATATTCCTTGTGTGTAACCTGCCCTGGCTTTAAAGTGTTTTTCCTTTACATCATCACCACAAAGGAAACCTACTAAACAAAAGTAATGCTGTATGAAGGCACCGTCAAATATGTTAAAACACTTCACTGGGGAAACACACCCAGAGAGCTGCAGACCATGTTCCAGTGCTGGGAAACTGTCTGGACCAGCAGGAAACCCAAACACATCAACCTGCTACAGTGCACATTCCCTGACTGATCACTGAATAGCCAAACACAGCTGAAGATAGAAGCTCAGAAGTGTCATGTGTTGCAGTGCAAAAATGTAACCAAAACTGTGTATTCTATCATCATCTGATCAAACTGGGGTGTGTGGGGTGGTGGAATTGTGGTGGTACTCAGGGTGTACCCAGGGCCTACCCTGCCCAGCAAAGTAGGACTTGGATAATTATTTTTGGATAATAATTCCCAAGATCACTCTAAAAATAGGTTCAGCTGTCACATATAAAAGGTCAAATTGCCAAGTCAAAGTGACTTGAATCTAGTTTTGATGCAGAAAACATCCAGGTTTATTGGCAAATTCTCCAAACAGGTAGAGCCAAGGCCTGGCCACCACCCAAGCTTCAACTGGGAGGGAATTCCCTAAATACATTTTAAAACAAGGTTCTTAAGAATAGCAGCTATGAGTAAAGGCCTTGGACTAATTAGACTTAAAGACTAATCAAACCATCTAGCAGTTGGATGGTTTCCTTGGTTTCCTCCAAAGTTTCCTTTAGGACAGAGATGCTACAAACTTCACAGCAAACTGCTGGAGTGCTTCTGTAAAAATAACTAATAAAAACCACAAGACTAGCAGTTTGGAGGAGGCCTTCAATGAACCTCAGATATCTTTTCTTGGAACTCTGAAAAATACTTAAAATTAAGAGACAGCACAAATCATAGAGCTAGTTCAGGGACTGGCCAGAGAGCTAACGTGGTCTAAGAGGTGAATAAGCAGCTAGAGTACAAAAAAGAAGGCTCCTGAAAAGACACGTGTCTTTCAGATAATTACACAAAGAAATGTTAAAGCATATAAGAAGCCAGCTATAAATACAGTAATAGCATCTTAAGAATAACGACTGTTATAAAATCAGTAAATTCACATCATGAAATCAATATATTAGTGGTAGCTGTCTTAGCAAGTTGAGATACCTTTCTAAAAAGTCATGTACCTATGACAATAAAATGAGACAAAGGAAAACACTAAAACAGCTTATAATCAATAACAGCCATAATGTAGACTCATCACTGACTCTTCTGTGTTATCTATGGAAGATAAAACAGCAGAGATTGTAAAGAGCAATAGAATCTTATACAAAATCAAGGGTGAACACACTGTATCTTCTTTAGCCACAAACAGGTGTTTATCAGTGTTTCATCACAGCTGTTTTAGTCAGAGTCATCTTATCTCTTAAAAGAAAACAACTCTATATTTTACAATGTAGAAAAGTAATATTTAACTGTCTTAGGTTGCAGTGTAAGATGTAATCAAATGTATTCTATCACCATCTGTTGAAATCAGGTGGGGCAGTGTTCTTTATCTCTTCCATGACCCATCCCTCTTAACTCTGGGGGGATATCATCTGTTAATGTTAAAACCAGGTTTTGTTAGCTGCTAAAACCAACTGGGGCAGTTTGCTTTATCTCTTCCATAACCCATCCTGCCTCCAGCAGCTTTCTGCTAATGGGCCATCGAGTCTCACTGCAGGACCGATAAAATTCCACCAGCCCATTGGGAGATGCTCCACCCAGCAGGAGGAGCCAAGCATTCCTACCTGGATATAATCTGAGATTTAGAACACTGCACTCAGCCTTTTCCACTGGATCCCCAGAGGAAAACCAGATCCTTCTACAGGATCACTGATCTAAGACATCCACATCTGTCACCCCAGAAGGACTGCAGCCACCTTTTAATCAGACTGCAACCAACAGCCTGGCCCACAGCATATCAGCTTGTATTCTGACTCTGTGGGTTTTGTACTACTGCATTTATTTTAATTTTCCTAATAAAGAACTGTTATTCCTATTCTCATGTCTTTGCCTGACAACCCCTTAATTTCAAAATTATAATAATTCAGAGGGAGGTCTTTTACATTCCCCATTCCAAGGGATCCTTCCTTAGCAGACACCTGTCTTTCAAAGCGAGACATTAACAACATCTACAATAACTCAGGTTAAACAACACTCAAACTTAGTAGAAATTAATTTTTACAGAACAAACTTAAGAGAATTCAGCCCTAAAAGGATATCAAATTAATAAGTAAGTTAACATTACTCAAAACCTAACAATACTGGAGCTTAACTTCATATAATTTTACCAACACTTAATTTGCACTAAATAAAAACATAGCAGAACTGAAAATAAATCTCAATAAAATTGGCATAGAAGAGGAAATAGCTTAAAGTGAAGAACAATTAAACTGGACATTATCCAAACTCAGTAACACTCAAACCTAACAGAGATTAATTTAACAAAATCAACTGAAGAGAACTTATCCTTAATCAAATTAACAGAACATATCTTAGTATTACTCAAATCTGAGAATATTGAACCTTAACTTTGCTTAATCTTATTAACAATAAATCTGCAGACAATCTGTGAACAGAATGATTTTTCTGGAGGGATTAAGAAGGGTGTGACAAATCTGTCGTAAGTTTATATAATGTAGATTCAGGTATAATGAAAGATTAAAGATTACTTGCTACAAACTCTTTTAGATATATAAATTTCTAGAGTTGTGGCAATAAACCAGGTGCACGATTAAAACAACTTTGAGAAGTAAATTTAATTTTTGTTTTTGTGAGCTAATTATTTCTAAACTTTACAGAACTGTTGCAGGTAAAATTCAAGGTTATAGGATTTAGTTAAGAACTTAAAATTAATTGCTGCAAATAATCTTGGCAGAGGAGGAGAGAATGGGCTGGCCATGGCGGTGCTGCTGGAGACCACAGTGGGTGACCTGGTCACCAACCTAGACATGGCAGAGAGGACCCATGCTTGTCTGAATTTCCTGAAGCTCTGCAAAATCCAGTACTACAACTACTGTCTTATTTATAGTGTACAGAGGGATTTCATTATACAAACTGGTGACCCCATGGGAACCAGCCATGGAGGGGAATCTGTATTTTGTCAACTGTATGGTGATCAATCCAGATTTTTTGAGGCAGAAAAGGTGCCCAGAATTAAGCACAAGAAGAAGGGAACTGTGTCAATGGTGAACAATGGCAGTGATCAGTGTGGATCACAGTTCCTCATTACCACAGGGGAAAACCTGGATTACCTTGATGGTGTACATACAATATTTGGAGAAGTGACAGAAGGCATGGATGTATTGAAGACAATTAATGAAACCTTTGTAGATAAGTTTTTTATCCCATATCAAGATATCAGGATAGATCATACAGTAATTTTAGATGATCCCTTTGCTGATCCACTTGGCTTGTGTGTTCCTGATGGCTCACCAGAACCTACAAAAGAACAGCTCAACAGTGGCAGAATAAGAGCAGATGAAGAAATTTATGACATGAAAGGACGGTCTGCAGATGAAACAGAAGTTGTTCAGGCAGAAAAAGAAGCAAAAACTCATGCCATTCTTCTGGAAATGGTAGGAGACTTACCAGATGCAGACCTCAAGCCACCAGAAAATGTGCTGCTTGTTTGTAAGCTGAATTCTGTGGTCACAGGTGAAGATTTGGAGATAATATTTTCATGATTTGGTCCCATTAAAAGTTGTGAAGTCATCCAAGAGTGGAAGACTGGTAAATCTCTTTGTTATGCTTTCGTTGAGTTTGAAAAGGAGGAAGACTGTGAGAAAGCCTACTTCAAATGGACAATGTGCTGATAGATGACAGATGGATACATGTGGATTTTAGCCAGTCTGTTGCAAAGATTAAATGGAAGGGAAAAGGTGGGTGGTATACCAAGGAAGATTTCAAGGACTGTGAGAAGGAATGTGACAAACCTTTGAAATTTGCTTCTGAAAGAAGAGGTAATACCAAAGCAAGATGCCAAGTATAACCTTGTGCTGGATGAGGATGTACAAGAGTCTCACACAAGTCAGTGGCACTTGGCTTGAAAACAGAAGAAGAAAAAGCACCACCACTCTGAAGATGATGGCAAGAGGACCAAAAAAATCCAAGGATTCTGACCGAAAGCATGAAGAATGCTGTAGGGAGAGGACCAAGGGTGAGAAGAAAGACAGGCATCAGAGCCCCAGCTGTTCTCAGGAGAGAGATTATACTTACAGCAGACAAAAAGGCAAGTGTAGATGAAGGACAAGGAAAAGACAAAGGTGAACTAAAATAATAAATTTAACTTTTCTTTTTTTTTTTTCTATGGCACCCAAGTTTATGATTCATAATCATGAGATGTTACCATGCCTTTGCAAAATCTATGAAGTTTATTCTGCTCTTTAAACTTCTGATTTTCTGGTGCAATACACAAAGCCCACCTCCTTTAACATGTGCCATGTAAAAGATGGAGGAAAACCATAAATAATAAAACTAGAGCTCTGTTTTTTATCCTGCTCTGTAAAAGCAAAATATGTTAGCAAGAATTAAACCTGCAGCCTGCTGTTCTGGCTCTCTTTTATCTAGATTTTTGTTTAGGTTTTGTTGAAATGAACACCTTCTATCAAGGTAAGAATTCCTGTTTCATTTGTTTGCTCATTAGGAACAAGAAAGTGCATATTCCAGAAAGGCTTGATGTACAGATGAAGCTGTCAAGTGCAATGTGAATTCTAACAGAGTCATTTCTCAAATGTGATAATTACTGTTTATTTTATAGGCTTACACATGACATCCCATTATTAAAGTAACTCCCACTTCAGCTTTTATTATTACCCACACTTTTCAATCTCTTATCGACCCCAAGCAAAACTGTATTTTTCTGTACAGCAACAACAAAAAGCTAACACTCAGTGTTTACTTTACCAGGAATTATTCTCCAAGCTATTTCCACATTTTAAAAGGTGCCTCATTTGAAAATACCAATGGCTTCCATTAGGGATTGAAATTGCTCTTTAGAATAGACTGGATAAATCAAAGTGTAGGGAGAACCAGTAAGACTTTCAAAAGCATTTTGGAACTACTCCAGCTGAGCTTCCACACAGATCAATGAGGAGTTTAACATCACTTTCCAGGACAGTAGCAACAGGAAGGGAAAAGCTACTTTATGCAGAATTCCATGCCATGACCTTGGATAATTATGGGGAAATCACAGATCTTCTAAAAATCTGTACCTGGTGCATCTGGGCCACCCCATGTTCTCTGTGTTCAGAAACACAGTGTGGGACCCCTGTGCTTCAAAGGAGCTGATGGCAGGTGGTCACAGAACCTCCTCAGAAGGGTTTGGCAGCAGATCCTCTCCTCAGACATTATTACTATCTCCTTTAATCTTTAATCTTCCATGAGTCTGAAGTGATGGCCTGTGACAATTTCATTTAAACCATGTTTCTTTACTGCAAGTGGAGAAAACACAACTGCCCCACCACCTACAGACAGGAAACACCAAAGCTCTGCAACCCCCCAGGGGTGCAGCTCACACTTCCCTATGCTTGTGTCACTATGGCAGGAGAAAAAAAAATCCATCCAGAAGTTAAAATTGACAAATACAGAGTAAATTAAAAACCCAATAACCACAAAACTAGGATGAATCTCTAGCAGGAAGAGGGGAAAAGGGAAGGAAAAGTGGAAATTCTGTAGATTAGGTGAGGAAAAGAAGAATAATGAGGTGTCGTGTGCAGGACCAGAAGTTGTACTAGATGATCCTTGTGGGTCCCTTCCAACTCAGGATATTCTATGTATTTATGGCAATCTGAAAGGATCAGCAGTGGTTAATAAAAGGAGCAGAGGACATGCTGGGTTGTGTCCAGTGAGAAGCAGGCAAGGAAAGAGTTAAAAAGAACAGAAAAGTCAAAGGAATCAGTGCAGAGATCACACCTAAACTTTGTCAAAAGAGAGAGGAGATCAGAGGATCTTATAGACCCTTGGATCTCACCTGGCCTGTGAAATAGGTGTTCTCTTCCATGCATGGTAGCTTTTTGATTAGACATGCTCTGAGATGCAGTGTCATGGCAAAGTACACGAGAAATCATCACAATACAAGTGTGGCAACAAACATAGGATTTTAGGGGATTTTTAGTGAAAAACCTCAGAAAGCAGAGCTGATTGAAAACTCTTTTGACATCTGTTGGAAACTCTAACAGTGAAGGCAGCACATATACAACAAACAACTGATGCTAGGATTTACCTGCAGGAGCTGCAGGAAAGCTGGAGAGAGACAATTGCCAAGGGCTGGAGGGACAGCACCCAGGGAATGGCTGCCAGTGCCAGAGGGCAGGGCTGGCTGGGACATTGGGCAGGAATTGTTCCCTGTGAGGGTGGGCAGGCCCTGGTATAGGGTGCCCAGAGCAGCTGGGGCTGCCCCTGGATCCCTGGAGTGCCCAAGGCCAGGCTGGACATTGGGGCTGGGAGCAGCCTGGCACAGTGGGAGGGGTCCCTGACATGGCAGGGGTGGGGCTGGATGATCTCTAAGGTCCCTTCCAACCAAACCATTCTGAGATTCCATGATTCTATGATTTAGCCAGGCTTTGTCCTGACAAACACTTAACTTCCTCACTGGTAGGACACCACCATTCCTGAAGATCCCAGTGCTTTCCCCATCAAGCCACACATACAAACATACATTCTCACAGTGCTGCCGTGCTCCTTCACACCTACAGCTTTGATAAATGTTCCATTATTTGGGGACATTCAGCTTTTCTCTCTGTGGTAAAATTCCTGAAGAGAGGAACACTAATGAATGTAAAGATCTGTGCATGAAGTTAACAAAATAAATCCTGTAAAATTTTGCTGCATGGACATGTTCAGGTACTGCCAGGACCAGGGAGTGGCTCAGCATTCAGCACTGATATTTATCTGATTTCTCTGCTCCATTTGATATTCTTTCAATCAGGAATGCTGCTTTTTATTTTTCAGAAACTGAACATTATATTAGAATTTTTAACGTTTTTTTTTTTTTTTCTTTTTCTGGGTCTGAATTACTATAATTATACTCAATGTCTTTATTGCCATCTACCTTCCAGATGGCTCTGATGAAAAAATGAAAAAGGAAATATAATATAGAATAATAAAAATTACCAGTAGATCTTTTCCTCTTTAAGTGATCGAAGGCTTCCTCCCCCAAAATAACATGCAGCATGTTCCAAACTAGCCACGACATTCTGTGATGTAGAAGAATGCAGAGATTTGTAAACCCTTAAGAAGCACTTTTGATGTTTAGCTTTTTATATTCCTTTGATCAGAGATTAGTTGCTAAAAATTCAGCAAAAAGGATCACTTGATGATACACAATGAACTTCAAGAACTAAAGTGGAAAAAAGCCTCTAAAGTACCAAATTTATAATCTACCACAGCTGAAATTGAACCCAACTTTTAGCATGAACACATAGAAAACTAATCTATAATTTCACCTAAAACATTTCCTAAGTGATCTTTTTTATTCGACTGATGGGAATATGATAAACAGGCCTCAAATGAGCATTGGCATGTTCTACTCTGAATTTCATTATATTGTTGAATTCTAATGTTTCAGGAGAGGTGTCACATAAAACTGAATTAATATTCACCAAAAATGGCAACTTTAACAAAATCAGGATAGAATATAACACCTATCTCCTACAGCATTTTTCTATTACATCATTAGACAACCTGAAGTCTTCATAGTAACACAGAAATAGCAAGGATATACCACTTTCAGTCTTGATTTCTTACTTTAGTAAATATGTGGGGTTTTTTAAGCAAGATATTCATATCAAGATGTTATAAAGTCCAATGATTAAAGGCTGGATATATGGATTTTTCCAAATTATTTTCCCCCTATTTTATATGGTTATTCTATTCATTAAGTAAGGATACATAAGTATCTGACAGAAAGATATTTTATACAGTCATTTAGAGCTCCATAATATATATTTTGTCAAGGAAATAGACTGCCTGTAATTGCAGGTCTTGAAACTCCTTAAATTGAAAATTCAGGCTGGAAGTCAAGGAAAAAAAAAGACGGTTGTCGTGATATGAACACCAGGTATCTGCTAAGGAAGGCAGGAGCCTCCCTTGGAATGTGAATTTAAACCTCCTCCCTCCCAATTATTATAACTTTGAATTTAAGGGGCTCTCAGGCAAAGATATGGGAACAGGAATAACAGTTCTTTATTAGGGGAACTAAAATAAACAATAAAACCAAAACCCACATGCAGTAAGACAAGCAAATAAGCAAACAAACCCAGTGCCAGAGTCAGGATCCCAGCTGTCCCCCTGTGGGTCAGGGTGTTGGTGGCAGTGCCATCCCATGGTGGCTGCAGTCCCAGTGGCAGATGTGGCTCTGCTGAAGTGATGCTCCTGCAGAAAAGTGGAGTTTTTCACTGAAGGTCCAGTGGGGAGAGATGGGCCTGGTCTGCCTCTGAGAATCCAGTGCAAAGGCTGCCTTGGTGTTCCAACTCCCAGATTTGTATCCAGGTAGGAATCCTTGGCTCCTGCCCCTGGCTGGAGCATTTCCCAGTGGGATGAGGGAATTCTCTCAGTGACACTCACTGACCCATCAGCAGAAGATCTCTGCCTGGAGGGAGGCTGGGCTGTGGAAGAGATCAGAAAACTGCCCCAGCAGGTTTATTGACAGCTGGCCATGGACAGACAATTCCAGCACCCCACACACCCCAGTTGGATCAGATGGTGATAGAATACAGAGTTTGGGTGACATTTTGAACTGCAACCCATCACAAGGGTCTATCATCTTTGGAGGAGATGCAAGTACCTCGGAGGGATTAAAAGAATGTTGAGAGGTTATGGAAGAAAAAAAGTGAAAGGGCCAAAGCCAAACTGGAACTTAATTTGGCCACTGCAGGTAAAGACAATGAACAAAGGTTTGTATAAATGTTTTGGCAACAAAAGGAAGGCTCAAGAGAAGCTCCATCCTTTGCTTGATGCAGAGGACAGGACAGTGTCATGGGATGAGGAAAAGGCTGAGCTGCTTCATGCCCTTTTTGCCTCACTTTTTGATCCCAAAGCTCAGGATACCCAGATCCCAGAGCCGGAGGTCGGTGAATGATTGAAGCCCCCATAGAATCACAGAACACACTGGGCTGGAAGGCGCCTTAAAAATTGTCTTGCTCCAGCCCCCCATAAGCCAGGAGGCAATGGTTAATGACCTGCTTTGCCAGTCACACACCCACAAGCCTGGATGGGATTCACCTGATGGCTCCATCCTGCAGTGGGGGCAGAGCAGGGCCCAGGCTCTGCTCCAGGCCCAGCAATGGCCCCAGAGCCACGGGCAGGGACTGAGCCCAGGAACTGCCCGGGCACAGGAGGCACAACTTCTGTCCTGGGCAGTGCCCAGCCCTGAGCAGAGTGTGCAGAGAGGCTGTGGGGTCTCCTCCCTGGGGATATTCCAGAGCCACAGGGACACACTGCTGTGCCCTGTGCTCTGGGATGGCCCTGCTGGAGCAGGGAGGTGGCACCAGAGCAGCCCCTGTGGCCCCTCCAGCCTCGCCCATCATGGGATCTCACAGACAGGTTTGGGTTGGAAGGGACCTCCCTAAAGCCCACCCCATTCCCCCCGTGCCATGTGCAGGGACACCTGACACCATCTCAGGTTACTCAGAGCCCCTCTAGCCTGGCCTCAGACATTCCCAGGGATGGGACAGCCATCCTGTGCAAGAGTCCAAACTGACAGCCAGGGGAAAATTAAGAAAAAATGTGACCTTTTGATCTTTGATATGGGTCTGTAAAGGTTAGGGACTGTGTTTACAATCACTGATAATGGTGTTTTTCCCAAGTGGATCACCCAGTCTGAACTGAGGAAGCTGCCCTGCACATCCTCTTGCTAGCTTGTGGTACAACATCACAAAGCATGACAAGGCAACATTTTTATGAACAAGCCTAGTGTCTGTGATCTGCCATCCTATGAAATTAGTTTCTTCCCAAATGCCTGTTATTCCAGTTGTTAAATTACTCTAAGTCATGCTCCAAGGCATGTATAGTATACTACAATCAAACAGGAACAACACTTTGCATATCATTAAATGCCAAATTCTTTCTGCCACTCTGGAAGCAGAACTGCAGCCAGAAATGTCTGCTTTCCCTGCTTCTTTGCAATTCCAATTGCCAAGTGAACACAGGCTGGGGAGGCAGTTCTGCCAAGTGTCAGCACTGCGTTAATATTGTTATTATTCTCTGGGACTGAAGTATATAATGCTATTTTCTCCAAAGGCATTATTGATACCATGGATTAGCATTACAATTTGTATAATTATTGCAGCGCCCACAGGAGTTCATGTCATCAAATATTTATATAGCTCAGAATAGTTGAGTGCAAATGATTTTAAATGCCTTGCTGGACCTTTGGAAGGAAAAAAGTGACTGGACCAGGTAGTTAATTCAAAGGAAAAGCATAATATAGGATTGTCACAGGATACTCAAGACATAGTTGTCTTGAGATAACCTTGAAATCTCTTCACACTGCTTGTTTTTAATCAAGGGCCTTCAGCTTCTTGTTTTATTTCTCCTAAAAGCCCCCACCTAATTTTAAGCATTCGGTGTCCCCTTCTCACTTCCCATGACCTGTTCCTTGAGTATCCAGAATTTGGTTTTTCTGCTTTAGGTCTCCATCCCACACATACCTGCAGCAGAACACAGCACATAATGCTGTGTTGTCCAGCTGATCCCATCTGATGGTTGTGGATTATCAAAGTGGCCCCCAGTGACAAAAGACAATTTTGATCAGAGATTAGTTGACGCTGACAAAAGAACAGCCTTGTTTTTGGGGTTTTTTTTCATTAAAAGCCACTGCAGAATTGCTTATCAAAACCCAGAGTAATTAAAAAATATGTGGTATAAAATATTTCTAAATTAGGAAGACATAAATGCAGTTTGTTTAAAACTCTTTAACACTGGAAGTCAAAAGCAAATGTCCCATTTTTGTTTTTTAAAGAGACACAAGGCAGTGCCTTTAACCTTGCCAAGGCTGCAAGAACCAGCAAGATTTTTAAATGAAGATAAATGCAGGCTAAAAAAAAGTAAATATAAATTCCATACTTTGTTCAGAGAGCTGTTGAACAAATGAGCCTTTTTATGAACCCCTTGCTCCAGGCCAGATTATACCAAATTCACAGGATGTGCTCTGTGGATGCTCCATCCCTGGAAATGTCCAAGGCCAGGTCAGATGGGGCTTGGAGCAGCATGAGATAGTGGAAGGCATCCCTGCCTATGGCAGAGGAATGAAACTTGATTTTAAGGATCCTTCCAAACCAAATCCTTCTATGATTCCATGATTTTATGATTTTTTTTGAAGCAACTAATTACTATTCAGCCAAGCCTGATGGAAAAATGTCTATTACATGATTGATTTTTATAAAACCTCTGGAAATCCTAAAGGCAAGATGACTACCACAGAACAGAGTCATATATCAGAAACAGTCAGGATTTCTTAATTCTTAAGGGCATGAGCCCTTTTACTTTTAGACATATAACACTGCTTCATCTGCTACCTCAGGTTAGACCATGACTTAAACAAAAAAAACCAAAAACGCAGAAAAAAAGCAGGCTCACAATGCTGAGCATCAGCAGCTTGGAGGTGGTGACAGAGGGAACAAGACATTCAGAGAGTGAGGAGTCATTCCCACTAGATAATGCATGATGTTTAATCAGCCGTGTCACCAACTGGAGGTAGTATGCAAGAGTTAAGCATTAATAGGATAAATCTGTCCTCTTCTATTTCAGTCTTGAAAAGAACTGCATGTGAGATGGTTTAAACAGATCTTTTTGAAAAGATCAAGAGCAAGACCTAATAAGTAACACTCCATTAGAGACAAAGCAATTAGAAGTTAGCAAGATACCATGCAACTCCAAGTTTAATATCAGCATTGTAGAAGAAACTGTATCATCATGGGTAGGGATATTAGCAAGACCTTGCAGTTAGATTGAAAAAAATTCTATTTTCGTCTTCAACAACTCCAGAGAGCTGTTTCTCTGGTTTTCTATGACAATAAGTGTAGACAACATTGCTTCTACAAATATCCACAGTGTTCTGAAACCCTGTTGTTTCATTTTGTAGTCAGAAAAGGTTTGAACATTAAAAATTGCAAATATAACCTATGCTGCCTTGTATTTTCACCTTTACCTCCCCTCAAAGTATAGACTAGGCGTAACCAAAACTTTGGAATACTGCAATAGAAGCAGTGTTATGATCCTTAAAAACAAAAATGAGAAAACGTGAGGAAGAGGGCAGCACATGATCTCTCTTCTGCCAAGTGGGTTTCTATTCAAAACAGATCAGGATGTGGATAAATATTTCCATGGAAGAAAATGGGACTTGAAGTCACTTTGAAGCAGCAGAAGCAAAAGACTCTAGTGGGGTCAAATCAAGTTAAGTGAAGCAGAGAGCCTGGCCCACAGTTTTACCACTGTGAAATATTGTCAGTGTCAGAAAGCTCAGGTCATTGATTACTTTTAGGTAAACATCCAAACTTACTACCCCAAGTCATTCAGAAATGCCCTGCAACTAAATTAGTTAATAAAAGCAACTACTGAATGAGGAGACGATCACCAGTTTCTAGCTCAATTCTCCTTTTAGCTTGTCTTAACCAAAGTTGTATCACAGTAATTGCAAATGACTTTACTATCATTAACATCATTAAACTTCATGGAGAAAGCAGTCTGTAGGGACATTAAAATAAAATCAACTATGCAAAATTAAAAGACTCAACAACTCTTCTTTAAGGCAGTGTGATACTAATTAACAACAATTGTTTTCTGGTTGAGGATTTCTCCTGGCTGTGTAAATCAGGGGAAATGCTGTGTTGTAGCTTACAGCAGACAAATTTGGAAAAGAAGGGAAAAAACCCCAACCACACGTACATTCCAACAAAAACTGGTAAACAATGCAGTTCAGAGAAAAGGTATTGGAATGTAAACCTTTCTCAGCCAGGATACAAGATTTACACAAAACCCTTGGGGTTACAAGATACTGATTAAGGAAAGAAGACAAATTTCAGAATAGTTTTCTGGGAGAGCACCAGGAGTTGCCAGTGTAGCTTTGGATGAAGACTGTCCTCAGTCATCTCAGTTTTGGCTGCTCCTTACACCATTTGTCAAGATGTTTGTGCTATCTGTAACTGGTGCTCTGCTGTGTGTGGAATGAATGCAGAGAGCTTGGAAATAATTGACACTAAGGAAAATAATATGGGCTGCAGTTTCCCTATCTTAACTCCTTCCATTGTCCGCTTGAGATAAAAGTAATAACAGTTCTATAATTTTTATGAGAAAATGTACTGCTGTTATTCGATAGGATTAAATATGAGATCATGGTTAGACTTATTTTTTATAATTGCAAACCATACTTTTACCTTGTTTTAGAAACAGTTGAAACTTTAAGGCTCTCCTGAATTCTTTATTGTATCTTCTGCCTATTGAGAAAGAATAGTGACTATGCAAAAAAGAAAGACATCTCTGGCAATCCACAGTCCCAAACCTCAGAGCCAGTAGGGAGAATGATCTCTCAGAAACTAAACTGGAATTCAGACAGTAAAGAAGGGTCTTACTCCAGGTGAACAACATGGAAGAGGCTTAGAGTTAATATTAGCTAAACCAATCTTAGGATGAATTATGATCATTATAATGATCAAGTCATTATTTAAATTACTTCCTTAAATACAGAAACAAATATGGGACTTCTCTACAAGTAAAGAGTTGTGTTTATTTGTGGGGAAGTACATTTTTAGTAACTGAGTGGATAGAGTTCTTCAGCTCACAGCAAAGCAATGCTTATTTGGAACTATGTTATCACTGCAAGATTCTCTTTCAGACTACTAACCTGTCATTACTTTAACAGGTGGGGTTTCTTTGTTTTAGCTCTTAATGTAAATAAACAATTAGGATGTGGAAGCTATAAAGGCAACAATTTCTAATAAGTACTTTTACTACACAGCTGGGTTATGGAGATTTTTTTTAAATTTAGAGCACAAAACACTTAGATCTCATTGCATTAAAGAGAAAAAGAGGGGAAAATATTTATGTAATAGTTCATTGTCAAAGAAAGGATATTTAGACACTTTCAGTCCTTAATTAGAGCACTTAATGTCACCAATAGAATGTTGTTTTAGTAAGACAAGTATTTCTTGGAATAGCAGCAAAGCAACAGAACTGCTTAAGTGGCTGAGGCTGTGCAATCTCTGGGAGACTGACTCAGGTTAAATTCTGATATCTTTTATCAGCATCCTGATATAACACCACCTTCAGTGGGATGCTGAACCCAGTGTTGGAGCCCGGGCTGCTCCTCCTTTCAGAGCAGATGCCACAACTTCATCTTTTAGAGAACCATCTTTCATTGTTGAAACACAACTCTGAGAAGCTAAACCAAAGCCTAAGAGACACTCACCTAAATCTGGAGACAGCCTCAAGGGGAGTCAACTCTGATACCCCCCAGTGTGGCAGTTGGACAGAGCCACCTCCATAGCACAGAAGACAGCACCCTCAAAACACAAACCAAATTTTGCTTCTGCCAGGAAAGGTTGGACCAGATGATCTTTGAAGTCACTTCTAATCTGGCATTCTAAGATTTCCATTGTACCAGTGTGGATTCGTTAGATAAAAGGAAATTTATCTTTTGAGTGGGTGCCGAGTAGGTGGTCTCCCAAAAATAATGCTCAGGAAGATATTGAGAGCTGACCCAAACAGGTCTGAGTGACCCTGTCCTCTACCCATCCAATAGTAGAAGGGAGGATCCTTCTCCTTCCAAGGACTTTGGATCCTGTTTGCATCACCCTCACACTGAGCTGAGGTGGAGACACCTCAAGGCCATGCTTGTTCAGTCCACTTCACTCCTGAAATTCCCCGCCGTGATCACAAACTCATCTGACACCCTCAATGTTCCCTGTCCTACAAATGTGCACCTTCAAGCTCTCTTCAACCAACTCTCTCTGCAAAAGAAACAGCTTTGCTTTCTTTTCTCCCTGCTGTGTATCCTTCCCAGCTACTGGAAAAAAAAAAAAAAAAAAAAAAAAAAAAAAAAAAAAA